>JAGKTI010002231.1:0-45632 GCA_018397915.1 Birgus latro | reverse complement strand
AGTAGTGTGTGTGTGTGTGTGTGTGTGTGTGTGTGTGTGTGTGTGTGTGTGTGTGTGTGTGTGTGTGTGTGTGTGTGTGTGTGTGTGTGTGTGTGTGTGTGTGTGTGTGTGGCGTATTCTCTGTTCCTTGTACCACGTTTGCCTAACACATGCGATGCACACAATAGATTTCTCCACGAACATTCGCTGCACGACATACGTATATAATGTCATATATGTGTCGCTGTGTGGCGTATTTTCTTGTCTCTGATCATTACGTAACTTTCCGCTGTCAGTCAATGCACGCAATATTTCTCGGTGAACACTTGCTGCACTGTTTTATACGTATATTTCACACTGAACCATATACAATATAAAACACTATCACATGATACCATCCCAGCCTCTTCTGTTATTCCCTTCCCTACTGTATGGCGTAAGAGACCGCCTGTTCCCTTAGCAACTAATGCATATGTCTATGTATCTCTATGGCATAACATAATGCCTGCTATGGTAGGTCAGTTATTTCACTAATCCAGGCACTATATGTTTCACAGATATAAGTAATGGCTTCACTATAAGGGTAAAATACATCATTTTACGGGCATGGTGAGTGGAAACCCCGCTATAACAAACCAGACTCTGCCTCTAGGCCTAACGGCTGATAACGGGCCCCAATGCTTTACAAACAATATATCTATGTTCAACAGACACAATCACTTCACAGTATAGTCAAAAACACTGTACAATCACAATATTTCAATAATGGCTTCAGCCTCGGGTGGGAGGGGGAAAATGGCGGATTTAAAGGGACAACACAACACAGCACGACCCTGCTGTCTGGCTGCTAGTGGAGCACTGAGATTCTATCACTACATACAGGCACATAGGAGTCATTGCAGTGTTGCCAAAGTCTTACCTCGGGAGAAACGCGTGGCTGCTAGAACGCTACAAAATTTGACACAAATCGACCGAAAAACTTATTTTTTTGTTAATTTTTTTTCGCATTTTCACACGATTTGAGGTCTTGTGCTTTGGCACACCACACCACATGTAACGCAAATTGCAGTACCGTGCGCGAAAGGGTTAAGTGTGACCTCAGGGTTAAGGGACTGAATAGGGAAGCTGCCATAGATCGAGCAGCATGGAGAGCCGCCATTAGGTGACCAAGGCCGATGCATGCAAGCATGTTGGTGCCTTCAAAAACGAAACGAAATGAAACGAATTCAATATATGGATTATTTCATTTGAATATTACTTGTACTACATAACAGTTCCAGCAGATCAAATTGGGAAGAACATCCATCAAAGACCATCCCAAATCTGGACAGCCTTCCATATCAACGGATGATGATCACATTGAGAAAGAGTGTGCTGATACATGAAAATCACCATAAGACTATCTGAGTAGTTTCCAGAGAAGTAGGTACAGTATCTGTAAATGTTCGTGCCACACAATTTTTACCAGAAAACTGAAGATGCATTGCGATACCACAAAATCTATGCTGTGTTTCCTGACTGATGAGCAAAAAGAGAACCATGTCACAGACTGTAATAAGCTGTTTGATTATTCGAATGCTAACGAAAACTTTATGGAAAACACCATAATAGGTGATGAAATGTGAGTGAATGACTACAATACTAAAATAAAATTACAGCTGTTGCAGTGGGTTGGCACATCGTCACTGGGACTAAAAAAAGGCGCATCTGTCGCTAAAATGTGAAAGTGATGTTGATCATCTTTTTTCACTGGAATGGCATTGTTCATCATGAGCTTGGTCCACATCGTCAAAACAGTCAATAAAGAGTTTCACTTGTGCATCTTCAAGATCTGAAGGAGGCAGTGCAAAGGAAAAGGCCACAGGTGTGGCCAAACAAAACCTGGATGCTGCACCATGGCAATGCACCTGCACAATGCATCACTCCTTATTTGTGAGTTTTTGGCAAGGCATAAGACCACTATTGTCTCCCAGCTACCCTACTCTCTGCATTTGGCCCTAGCAGACTCCCCCCTCCAAGTGGAAATCCACCCTCAAAGGTTGCTGATTTCAGATGACAGAAGAGATTGAAGAGAATTCACCATGTGTACCACATATTCACTCAAGCGACATGTACCTTTATAACTAAGTGATGTAACATGATGCAGCAAGTGTCAGACTAAAGATCAGAGTTGTGCTACACAGTGTCCCTGTCACGATCACATCGTGTTGGTTAGTTGGTGCGCTGTTTAAAATACTTGGTTTCCTCTTAGACAGCCGTAAGAGGAATGTGTTAGGAGTGTAATGATGTATGGCAGTGAGACATGGACAGTTAAGGTAGAGGATATTTGTAGGGTTAAACATGCAGAAATGACAATGATTAGATGGATGTGTAGTGTGTCCTTGAATGCGAGGCCTGGGAGGGCTGGGTTTATAACTGAAGAGCTGAGGGGAGGGATGGGACTGTAGTGTACTGGTGTTGCAATGAGATGAGGTACACTGAGATGGTGTGGGTGCAACTGGGTCCAGAAAGTGGGAAGTGTGTTGGGGTTGGGTTGCAAGAGGGTGACTGAAAAAGACCTATTACTAAGTTATAGACGATCTCAGGGATCAGGGACTAAATAGCAAGGCTGCCCGAGATCAGGCAGCTTGGGTAGCCACCATTAGGTGACCAGGGCTGATGCATGCATGTTGCATCTTCTATAAAAGATAAGACTGTCCCCTGCACACACACACATCATGGCCCAGCTGAGTCTGCAGAGTTCTGCGGAGTGTCTTCTGAATTTTCCTCTCATCCTCTAACTTTTTTTCTCATAAATGTTGAATTGTGAAGCTCGGATTACCGAAACGGGATCTATACTGCCTGAGTTTGGATCCTGCTTCTCATCTAATGGGGGTTCATACAGTGGGACCTACTTGTACAGTCAACTTGCATACATTGCAGCTACTCTGTCAACAATAGGAACAAAGTAATGAAAATCTGCAATGAGAGACATAGAGCTAGCTTAAGGGAAAAATGACTTATTATCAGGCTCCTCTCCAGAGTCATCCAAATGACATCCCATGCCTTCTCTAACCACTTTAACCCCTACACTGTGGGGTTGTCGGAGGTTTTCCGTACCATTCCCGCGGGGATATTCGCACTCCGACTGACTTTTTAAAAATATTTACCAAAATTCAGTTATTAGTCCTAGAATATTATAATTACATATGCATATGGCTCATACCATCAGCTTTCCCCTGGGATGTTTTTATTAGCACTCGTCGACTACCGTAGGACTTGTGGAGAATTCTGAAGTTGGGTAACTAAGTCTCCACTTTACACTTCCCGACATCCCCTAATCTGAATACCACTACCAGATATTATCACTAGAAACACTATTCAATGATTTCCAAGTAGTCTGGAATCCATAATAATAAAAAAAAAAACACTGTAAAAGCAATGTAAAATACGAGCAAGTACGAGAATCACACTCCCGCTAATTTGCCACTGGTGTTCTGTCATTTCTACTCATATACACACTCACACTTCATTATTTCTAGTACTTTATTACATTTGTATATATCTACAGTCATTTACCGCTTCCCACATGATGTTTAGTAGGGGTAGAGGTCACAGGGCCTTTTATAATAGGCGCAAAAGCGGCAGAAATGGACAGGCGTCATTTCACAGAGAAGGATGAGAGCAAACTGGCTGCATCTTGGTAGCAAAGAGTTGAAAATGTCAGCTGCTAATGTATATGCTAAGAAATAAGTTGTAGGAAATCTAGACAAGTAATCCCTCCACTATCCGACATAATAGAGCCAACGGCATGTCCGGATACTGGTCTTGTCCGGATACTGGCCCTGAAGCTCCAGCACTGGCCATTCATGACCCCAACCTATCTATCTATCTATCTATTGCCAGACGCCTCAATCCCGCACGGGATGGTCACAAACAAATCGCCTCCATGTCACTCTGTCCTCTGCCATTTCACTACCATGCTCCCAACTCACACCCCCCTCTCCCATATACCTCTCCACTCCATCCCTCCATCTCATCCTCGGCCTCCCCCTCCCTCTCGCCCCATCCACCTCACTCACATACACTCTCCTCGTCAGTCTTTCACTCTCCATCCTCTCCACATGCCCAAACCACCTTAACGTGTTTCTCCTAACGCTTCCCATCACGTCCTCAACCACACCACAACGCTCCTTCACTTCCTCATTTGTTAGTCTGTCTCTCCATGTGACTCCACATACTCCTCTCAAATAACTCATTTCCACAGCTCTCACTCTTGACTTCTGTCCTTCCAACAGGGTCCAAGCTCATATGTCAGAGTTGGTATCACAATACTGTCATGTAACAACTTTTTCACTTCCATGCTCACCTCCCTGTTCCTTATCACTGCATTTAACGAACCAGCAACCATCCTTCCCTGCTGCACCCTTTCGAGCACTTCACCCTCCAGACTTCCATCCTTACTCATCACACTGCCCAAGTACTTAAATGCACTCACATTCTCCATATCCTTCCCATCCAATCTCACTGTACATTCACTGACTTCACTTCTCTCGAAGACCATCACTTTACTCTTCCCTACATTCACCTTTAGATTCCGTTTCTTACACACTCTACCAAACTCATCTACCAAGCCTTGCACCTCCCCTTGTCTTCGCTCAACAACACAGTATCATCTGCAAACAACAGTACAGGGAGTTTCCAAACACTGCCCTCTCTCACTAGGGCCGCTCCAACATCCACTGCCTGACCTTGTATCTCTTTTATAACCCCATCCATGAGCAGATTGAACAACCATGGAGACATGACACATCCTTGTTTCAATCCAACCTTCAAATGGAAAAGATTCACTCAGTTTGCCATCCACACGCACTGCAGCCTTAGCACCCTCATACATACTCTTCACTGCCTTCAACAACTTCCCATCCACTCCATATATTCTTAATACCTTCCACAAACCTTGTCTATCCACCCTGTCATATGCTTTCTCCAGATCCATGAAGGCTGCATACAACTTCTTGCCCTTCTCTAGAAACTTTTCCACTAAGGATCTAAGAATGAATATCTGGTCTACACAACCTCTTCCCTTCCTAAAACCTCCTTGTTCTTCTCCAGGTAATTCCTCTGTTATTTCCCTAACTCTGTCAATAAGTATCCTACCATATACTTTTCCTATTACACTGAGAAGGCAAATGCCCCTATGATTACCACACACTGCTTTTTCCCCTTTTCCTTTGTACAGAGGAATAATTATACCTGACTTCCAATCCTCCGGGACTCTACCCTCCTCGCAAGCCAATCTGCACACCTTCCACATCCATTCTATTACTATCTCTCCCCCATGCTTCAGCATTTCACCACACACTCCATCAATTCCTGGGGCTTTCCCCATTTTAACTTTCTTCATTGCTTCCAACACTTCCATCCTGGTGATTTCTTCCTCTCTTCTCACAACCCTCCTTCTCCCTGCCATTCCCCAGCCACTTATACTTGCATTACTTTCATTCTCTATGTTCAACAGTTCATTAAAATGTTCTCTCAATCTGTTTACTTTTTCTCCCTTCTCCACTAGTAATCTACCATTTTTATCTTTCACACCCCCACTGACTTTGTTGGCACCCTGTCTAGTTCTCTTTACCTCCTTCCAGAACATTTTCTTACATTTCCTCCACTTTCCACTCAAATTCCTTCCTAATTCCTCATCCACTCTCCTCTTACTCTCTCTTACTAATCTTTTCACCTCTCTCCTCCTCACTACATATAACTCTCTCGTCCGTCTCTCAGCTTTTTCGTCGCCCCTGTTCCTCATCCACTAATTATATGCTTTCTTCTTTTGTGCCACAGCCTTTCTCACCTCTTCAGTCCACCATGCTGTTCCCTGAACCCCCTTTCTTCTTCTCTTCACCCCACACACCACCTCACATGCTGCACAGATTTCCTCTGTGAATACCTTGCACACAACTTCCACGTCCCCCATCTGCTCCAATCTATATTTACCCAATCGCTCCTCCACTTCCCTTTTATATTCAGCCTTTATTCCATCCTCTTGTAACTTTTCTACCCTCCTTGTAACAAATACTTCCTCCTGTCCTTCCCTTCTTCTCTTCCTCCATCTTGTTTGGATTCGGATTCGGATTCTGGCCACCACCAAGTGGTGGTCAGAAAGTCCACTCTCCCAACCTCTATATACTCTTGCATCCGTTACACATCCTCTCATCCTTTCATCCACACACACAGTCAGTCATTGTCTTCCGTTCATTCATTCCACCGTCCTCTCTTCTCACCACTCGCCATGTATACCTATGGATCATTTTGTGCCTGAAGAGGGTATTAGCTACCACCAACCCCCTCCCAGCACAAATGTCCACTAAAGCACTGCCATTCTCATCCATCTCTGCAGGCACACCCCACTCACCAACCACTCCATCCACCTTCTCATTCCCTACTTTTCCATTCATATCTCCAATCAGAAACACTCTCTCATTCCTTTCAAACTTTTCCAAGCAGGCTTCCACATTTGTCCAAAACTCTTCTCTCACTCTACTTACACGATCTTGCGTTGGCTCATACACGCACACAATTGCCCAAATTTGTAGTCTAACTTTCACTCTTACCCACACAATCCTTGACCCAAATGATCCATACTCTCTTACATTCTCCTTCCACCTGTTCTATCTATCTATCTATTGCCAGACGCCTCAATCCCAAACGGGGTGGCCACAAACAAATCGCCTCTATGTCACTCTGTCCCCTGCTATTTCACTACCACGCTCCCAACTCACACCCCCCTCACAGCAATACACACTCCCTCTTTTGCCCTCTCATTCTCACCCACTCCCGTGCATATACCCCGTCCATACTCCCATTCTCTCACTTCGCCATTTAGTTTCAGTTATTCCACATATATCCACTTTCGCACTCTCTAGCACCTGTACAATCTCTCTCTCTTTCACCTCATCATTCATACCCCTAACATTTTGCATCATTTACTGTATTTGATGCTTTGTATCCAATAATTTAGTGCATAAAATGTGAGAAAAGATGATTTCCATGTCCGATACTTACACTATTGTGGCAAGTTCTGAGCACCTATGCCTTACTCACCTCTAAATCATTTTTTGGTTAAAATTCAATTAATTCATGCTTTGTGTGCATTATTTATGTGAAAGGGGACCTAAATAAGTGCTATGCATGTCCAGTAGGGAGGTAGGAAGGTAGTTTTCTGATTTAGGTTAGGTTAGGGTCAGGAATGACCGGTGCTGGAGCTTCAGGGCCACTATCCGGACATGCCTTTGGCTCTATTACGTCGGATAGTGGAGGGATTACTGTATATGCTATCATTATGCTAAATATCATCGTAATGAGTGTAAACAGCTGAAACCATTTACGTAAAGTCAAAAATGCTAATATGTCACTGAAGTAGTAACATGTAAGTAGAGAAAATGATATGTTTCCTGAAACAAGAAACTTAGTGACTCAATGTTACGAAAGTGACAAAACACGTTATGCTCGCGTAATGGAACAATGCTTATTTTTCCTATATATCTCACTGAAAACCCTTATATTGTTGTTCTTATTGTTTATTTGTTCCAAATCAATAATTGAAGATGTGTTCTTGGTTGTTTCTCCCAAAATTACCTACCACAGAAAACGTGAGAGCCAGACATGTCGGTGACAGAATACGATACCTGCACCAGGGAGGCTCAACTGTTCTGACCACTTCTGGATCCAGGTAACCACTTTCTTGTTCATACTCCTTTGTTTGTCAACAAAAGCAGATGTTTTAGCAACAACAAAAAAAGAAAAAATGCTCGGGACTGGGGGGTATTGGAGGTGGGAAATCAGTCAGGATGTGACAGGTTAAAGAGTGTAGGGGACAGAACAGATCCTTGGGGTCGCTATTTGTGAAGTTTCTGATGTTCGAAGACTGACCAGCAAAAGTTACATGTGCACATCTGCCTGCTAAGTAGTTTGCCAGCCATTGTTTTATGTTATTGTGCATGTTTGTGTTGAATATTTTGTTTGTGAGGTTGTGGCGGGGGATGGAATCAAAAGCTTTACTAATGTCTAGTGTGACAAGGAGTGTTCTGTGTGGTGGCCTAGCTGAATTCATGCCATCAAAAAACTCTCTGTGCAAGGTCTGTCAGAAGAGTGTTTGTGGAGTGTAGTGGCCTAAAACCATGCTGTGATGGGGCTAGGGGGGTGTGAGGTGTTACTAGTTGTAGTTCCAGTCTTTCAGTGACTTTGGAGGGGGTGCAGAGGAGCGTGATGGGGCGATGTGAGGAAGGTAACGTGGGGTCTTTGTTGGGTTTGGGGATAGTGATGATAATGCCATGCTTCCAGATGTTGGGTATTATGTTGTGTGAGTAGCTGTAGTTTGATATGTTGGTGAGTGCTTGTATGCCTAAAGCTGTTTAAGGTGTATGTTACTTATGTTGTTCGGTCCACAGGCAGAGGAGTGCTTGAGGTAGCTGATGATGTACTTCCTCTGGTTCTAAGTGAAAGGTGCGAAGTCTGGGCCTGTGGGGAACTGTCTCTTACATCGGATGATACGTTGGTCGTCACGATGGGGGTTTACATGGCTGACATGTGAAAAGTGATTGATGAGTGTTTGCTTGTTGTTTGTTTGAAGGTATGGTGTTTGTTGTTGTAATGGCAGCACGTGATTGTGTAGTGTTGCTGTTGGAAAGTGTGATGCTGTTAAGAGTTTTGTAGAGTTTGCTGGTGTTTGTTTTGTGATCAAATCTATCTATCTATCTATCTATAGCCAGATGCCATAATCCCATAAGGGGTGGCCATTTTTCTTTGAGTTAGTTGTTTTACGGGGAGGGGCACTAATGTTTGGAGATAATTGTTCCAATTTAGTGTTTGCTGTTCTAATATTTTATTGTTTGTCTGAGTGTTGAGTTCTTGTATCTGTTGTACGATGTCATGTGTGTGGGGTGTTAGGGAGTGTCGTAGTGTGTTCCGTTGTCTGATAAGGCCTTGAATTTCTGGTGTAAAGTTGGGGTTGTGTCTTTTCCTGTTGCCTCTAGGGATGTGTCTTTTGTCTGCATTTTGTATAATTGTATTGAATGTGTCTTTTCCTGTTGCCTCTAGGGATGTGTCTTTTGTCTGCATTTTGTATAATTGTACTGAATGTGTGCACAGCAGTGTGGATGTTTGTGACGGATGTACTGTTTACTGTTTCAAAGTGTTGTTCTTTTTCACCTGTGAAGGCCTTCCAATTGGCTCTCTTATAATTAGTGTGTGTGCGTCTGTAGCCAGCTGGGGTGATTCTGGCTTTGGTAGTGATACTGATCGGGAGGTGGTCAGAGCCAAAGGTTCTGACCACTCTCCAGGATGTTGTGAGAGCGAGGTTTGGGGAACAGAAAGCGATTTCTGGGGATGATGGGAGGAAGAGGGCTTGGTGTGGGATATGAGTATGCTGATTGGGATTATTGAGTACGAAAAGATGATCTGTCTGGGTTTGTATTGCCAGCCCTCTGTCTGTGTCAGGGTTGTTGACATGCCAGGCCGACATCTTGGCACTGAAATCACCACCCAGGATGATGATGGGAATGTTAGTGATGTGGTGTACTTGTGGAGAGTAATTGTATGGTACTGTGGGGGATGACTGGGGGGGAAAGTATATGTTGGCAACTGTTGTGTGTGATTTGTTACCAGTGCGTATTTTAATTGATTGTATTTCTGTTGTAGTGTCATGTGGGGGAAGAAGTGACTTTGTGTGTGCACTGGTATCTGAAAAGTTGATGGATTTGTAACCAGGGTGATGAGTCCACTGCCATCGCTGTCAGCCTGGTCTAGTTTGATGGTGGTGAAATTATGAAATGTGTGTGTTTTTTGTGTTGTGCATAGTTCTGTTTCCTGTAAGATGGCAATGTGTATGTTGTGTTGCTTGATGAATTGTGTGACTTCTTCTTTTTTTTTTTTTAATGCCATCTATGTTTAATTGGAGAATGTTTATGTTATGTGTGCGGTGTGCGTTGGGTGCTGCAGCACGGAGGGGAGGTGGTGGTGTGGGTGGAGGGGAAGGGGTAGGAGAAGGTTGTGATGGAGGTAGGGGTTGGGGTGGATTAGTTTAGGGTGGGACAGGAGAGGTTAGGGAATTGGATGGTGTGGGAAGGATTGGTGGGTTAGGCTGAGGAGGTGTGGGGGAAGTAGGAGTAGGGTTGGTGAGGGGGTTAGTAGGTGGGGGGAAGGAGCATAAGGAGCAGGTCCAGGTGTTTGTGTAGTGTTTTGTGGATGCAAGTGTTGTGCAGGTGTAATGGGTCCAGTTCTTGCAGGTATTGCACTGAAATGAACCCTTTGTCTGTCAGCTCAATGTGATAGGTTTTGAGCATGTTGGACATGTGTATTTGTTGGTGGGTCCTGGATTGCTCTCAATGTCCCCAGCGAGAAGGAGTCGTCGAGCAATGACTGCCAGGGAGTCATTTCTCGGTGTAGAAAAAACGGCGTTGTTGAGTTCATATAGTTTGGTTATACGGTTACCAACCAGCATTGAAAATGGTCTCTTGGCTTACAGGAAACCATTTGGCTTGTCACTAAATGTAAAGCCACCTGTAAAGGAAGGAAAAGCAATAAGAAGTGACAGGAAAGATGGGAGAAATATGAAGGGAGAAGGGCAGGCACAGAAAAAGAATGATAAAAGCTAAGAAGTAGGAAGAACTACATCAAGTGAGTGGATGATGGTCGCAACCACCTACTCCTGCACAAGATCCAGGAGCTTTTGATCATAACTGCTTTCATGGCCTCTTACCTCTACAGTATTTCAATTTATGTTTATATTGAAACCTCCAGTTCCTATAATTCTTTCGGATTTCCATTCAATGTAGTAACGTTCTTAAACTCTGAATTTTACTTTCTGCCAGGTCTTCATATTTGCTTCTTTCCCAAGTGTTTGTTTTGGGTGGCATGTATAAATCTGCCACAATTACTTTACCTTCAGATGTGTTCATCTCTACTGCAATCAGTTCGACTTGTGACGGTATATCTAATTCTATTTCTTTGACTTGTAGATTTTTCTTTGTTAATATTATAATTTCTCTTCCTTTTCTTAAATTTCTGTCTCTTCTCCAAATATTACATTCTTCTAAGTTTAGAGTATTGTTTGATAACCTTGGGGTTAATTTTCTTTCAGTTAGGCAAATAATATGTTGTTCCTTTTCTCTGGTATAGCCTTTCATCTCTAATAATATAGACACTATTCCATCTACATTTGAGTACATCAGCTTAATGATCTTCTTAACATACTTGCCATACCTTGAGTCTACTACCTTCCTTCTTTCTATTTCCCTGTTGGTTATGTACCACTTTCGTACCTCCAATCCAATTACTTTGCAAAAAAAATTTACTCTTCTCTTCCTCTGATCTTTCCTTGTGCTTTGATTTTGAATCCACCCACTTCTTTAGTATTCCCAATTCCTCTTTAGTTAAGCATGTTTTTATCCATACCTTTTTTTGTGTGTAGGTTTGTCTGCCTGTCTGTCCTTGCATTTGTGTGTGTGTGGGGGTAGGAGGTTTTTCAAGAATTCTCCCCCAGTATCCCTGCTTGTTGTAAGAGGCGACTAAAAGGGTTGGTGGTGGGTTAGTGCCCCACCCTGTAAAAACAACTAACTAAAAATACGAACAAGAAGCCTCGGACCAGGACTGACCAAAAGTTGATGAAAAAGGACCAGACAAAGGACGTGGTAAAGATAGCAACGTGGAATGTTAGGGGTATGAATGATGAGGTGAAAGAGAGAGAGATAGTACAGGTGCTTAAGAGTGCGAAAGTGGATATATGTGGAATAACTGAAACTAAATAGCGAGGTGAGACTGTGAGAGAATGGGAGTATGGATGGGGTATATGCGCGGAAGTGGGTGAGAATGAGAAGGCGGAAGTGGGTGAGAATGAGAAGGCGAAAGAGGGAGTGTGTATTGCTGTGAGCAACAGGTGGAAGGAGAATGTAAGAGAGTATGGATCAGTTGGGTCAAGGATTGTGTGGGTAAGAGTGAAAGTTGGACTACAAATGTGGGCAATTGTGTGCGTGTATAAGCCAACGCAAGATCGTGTAAGTAGAGTGAGAGAAGAGTTTTGGACAAATGTGGAAGCCTGCTTGGAAAAATTTGAAACGAATGAGAGAGTGTTTCTGATTGGAGATATGAATGGAAAAGTAGGGAATGAGAAGGTGGATGGAGTGGTTGGTGAGTGGGGTGTGCCTGCAAAGATGGATGAGAATGGCAGTGCTTTAGTGGACATTTGTGCTGGGAGGCGGTTGGTGGTAGCTAATACCCTCTTCAGGCACAAAATGATCCATAGGTATACATGGCAAGTGGCGCAAGTGGTCAGAGAGGGCGGTGGAATGAATGAACGGAAGGCAATGATTGACTGTGTGTGTGGATGAAAGGATGAGAAGATGTGTTATGGATGCAAGAGTATATAGAGGTTGGGGGAGTGGACTTTCTGACCACCACTTGGTGGTGGCCAGAATCAGAATCCAAACAAGATAGAGGAAGAGAAGAAGGGAAGGACAGGAGGAAGTATTTGTTACAAGGAGGGCAGAAAAGTTACAAGAGGATGGAATAAAGGCTGAATATAAAAGGGAAGTGGAGGAGCGATTGGGTAAAAATAGACTGGGGGACGTGGAAGGTGTGTGCAAGGTATTCACAGAAGAAATCTGTGCAGCAAGTGAGGTGGTGTGTGGGGTGAAGAGAAGACGAAAGGGGGTTCAGGGAACAGCATGGTGGACTGAAGAGGTGAGAGAGGCTGTGGCACAAAAGAAGAAAGCATATAATGAGTGGATGTGGAACAGCGGCATCGAAGAAGATGAGAGATGGACGAGAGAGTTATATGTAGTGAGGAGGAGAGAGGTGAAAAGATTAGTAAGAGAGAGTAAGAAGAGTGGATGAGGAATTTGGAAGGAATTTGAGTGCAAAGTGGAGGGAATGTAAGAAAATGTTCTAGAAGGAGGTAAAGAGAGCTAGACAGGGTGCCAACGAAGTCAGTGGGGGTGTGAAAGATAAAAATGGTAGATTACTAGTGGAGAAGGGAGAAAAAGTAAACAGATGGAGAGAACACTTTAATGAACTGTTGAACATAGAGAATGAAAGTAAAGCAAGTATAAGTGGCTGGGGAATGGCAGGGAGAAGGAGGGTTGTGAGAAGAGAGGAAGAAATCACCAGGATGGAAGTGGTGGAAGCAGTGAAGAAAGTTAAAATGGGGAAAGCCCCAGGAATTGATGGAGTGTGTGGTGAAATGCTGAAGCATGGGGGAGAGATAGTAATAGAATGGATGTGGAAGGTGTGCAGATTGGCTTGGGAGGAGGGTAGAGTCCCGGAGGATTGGAAGTCAGGTATAATTATTCCTCTGTACAAAGGAAAAGGGGAATAAGAAGTGTGTGGTAATCATAGGGGCATTTGCCTTCTCAGTGTAATAGGAAAAGTATATGGTAGAATATGTATTGACATAGTTAGGGAAATTACAGAGGAATTACCTGGAGAACAAGGAGGTTTTAGGAAGGGAAGAGGTTGTGTAGACCAGATATTCATTCTTAGATCCTTAGTGGAAAAGTTTCTAGAGTAGGGCAAGAAGCTGTATGCAGCCTTCATGGATCTGGAGAAAGCATATGACAGGGTGGATAGACAAGGTTTGTGGAAGGTATTAAGAATATATGGAGTGGATGGGAAGTTGTTGAAGGCAGTGAAGAGTATGTATGAAGGTGCTAAGGCTGCAGTGCATGTGGATGGCAAACTGAGTGAATCTTTCCATTTGAAGGTTGGATTGAAACAAGGATGTGTCATGTCTCCATGGTTGTTCAATCTGTACATGGATGGGGTTATAAAAGAGATACAAGGTCGGGCAGTGGATGCTGGAGCGGCCCTAGTGAGAGAGGGCAGCGTTTGGAAACTCCCTGTACTGTTGTTTGCAGATGATACTGTGTTATTGAGCGAAGACGAAGGGGAGCTGCAAGGCTTGGTAGATGAGTTTGGGAGAGTGTGTAAGAAACTGAATCTAAAGGTGAATGTAGGGATGAGTAAAGTGATGGTCTTCGAGAGAAGTGAAGCCAGTGAATGTACAGTGAGATTGGATGGGAAGGATATGGAGAATGTAAGTGAATTTAAGTACTTGGGCAGTGTGATGAGTAAGGATGGAAGTCTGGAGGGTGAAGTCCTCGAAAGGGTGCAGCTGGGAAGGAAGGTTGCTGGTTCGTTGAAAGCAGGGAGGTGAGCATGGAAGTGAAAAAGTTGTTACATGACACTACTGTGATACCAACTCTAACATATGGAAGTGAAGCTTGGACCCTGTTGGAAGGACAGTAGTCAAGAGTGAGAGCAGTGGAAATGAGTTATTTGAGAGGAGCATGTGGAGTCACATGGGGAGACAGACTAACAAATGAGGAAGTGAAGGAGCATTGTGGTGTGATTGAGGACGTGATAGGAAGCATTAGGAGAAACACGTTAAGGCGGTTTGGGCATGTGGAGAGGATGGAGAGTGAGAGACTGACGAGGAGAGTGTATGTGAGTGAGATGGAGGGGGAGAGAGGGAGGGGGAGGCCGAGGATGAGATGGAGGGATGGAGTGGAGAGGTATATGAGAGAGGGGGGTGTGAGTTGGGAGCGTGGTGGTGAAATGGCAGGGGACAGAGTGACATGGAGGCAATTTGTTTGTGGCCACCCTGTGCGGGATTGAGGTGTCTGGCAATAGATAGATAGATAGTGTGTGTATTTACCTAATTGTATTTACCTAATTGTGATATACAGGAAATGAGCTACGCTCGTGGGGTCCCGTCTCTGTTTCTCAATAAGTCAAATTTTGCCTTAAACTCATTTAAGTTTTTAGACTGGACGATCTCTTTGTCCAGGCTATTCCACAGGTCTATACATCTATACGGAAAACTATATTTCTTGATGTCCTTCGAGCAGCTTGGCTTCTTTAGTTTCATTCCATGTCCTCTTGTTGCTCTCTCATCCCACACAAACAGATTTTCTCTGTCAATTTTATCTACTCCTATCATGGTCCTGAACACTGCAATCATGTCACCCCTCTCTCTCCTTTCCTCTAAGGAGGGCAAATCCAGCCTTTCCAGCCTCTCTCTGTATGGCAAATCTGCCAGACTAGGGACCATCTTGGTTGCTGTTCTTTGTATTCTATCAATCTTGGTTATATCTTTCTTTTTGTGTGGGGACCACACTACTGCTGCATATTCTAACCTGGGCCGGATCATGGCCACTATCAATTTTTTTATCATCTCCTCATCCATGTAATGAAATGCCACTCTTATATTGGTCAAGAGTTTATATGTCTCTCTCACTATCTTATTTATGTGCTTTTCAGGTGACAAACTATCCTGGACCAGCACTCCCAAATCTTTCTCTTCTCTCGCTTTTCTAATTGGTTCATTACCCATCAAATAATTCAATGATGGCCTCTTGGTACTTTTACCCATTTCCAATATTTTACATTTTTTTGCGTTGAATTTCATTTCCCACATCCGGCTCCAATCATATATCCTATCCAGATCCTCCTGTAGCATTTTACAGTCCTCTTCAACCTCTACCTTTCTCAAGATCTTTGCATCATCAGCAAACAGGCTTGCGTAGCTGTTCACTCCATCTACCATATCATTTACATAAATCAAGAACATTACTGGTGCCAACACCGAGCCCTGTGGGACACCACTTGTTACTTCCCTCCATCCAGATGTCCTGTCCTTTATTACTGTCCTCATTTGTCTGTCACTCAAAAAGTCTCTCATCCATTCCAGGAGGCTTCCCTTCAGTCCTCCTATATGCTCTAATTTCCATAATAGTCTCTTGTGGGGTACTTTGTCGAAGGCCTTCTCCAAATCTAAGTACACACAATCCACCCAACCGTCTCTCTCCTGTAGCACGTCAATCGCCCTTGAGTAGAAGCTCAACAAGTTGGAAACACATGACCTTCCACTTCTGAATCCAAACTGACTTTCAGTCAAAATATTCATCTCTTCCAGATATTTTATCCATCTATCTTTCAGGATTCTCTCACACAATTTCGCAACCATGCTGGTTAGGGACACTGGTCTATAATTCAGGGGTTCTTCCTTGTTTCCTCCCTTATAGATTGGTACCACATTTGCCCTCTTCCATTCCCGAGGCACTTTCCCCTCTTCCAAGGAGCACACAATTAAATTGTGAATCTTATCCGCCAGTTGTTCTCTGCATTCCTTCAGTACCCAATTAGAGATTCCATCCGGTCCTGGGGCCTTCCTTACATCTTGAGCTCCCAGTAATTTATACACTTCCTGCACTTCCACTTTTATATCTTTTATCACTACATTTCTAATCACTTCCTCTCCTTCCACAAACTCCCTTTCCTTAGTGAAAACCGATTGGAAGCATTTGTTCATTACTTCAGCTTGCATTACTGCATCCTTGTAGACCTCTCCTTCTACTTTCAGTTTGGTGATTCCTTCCCTTTGCTTCAATTTGCCATTAACAAATCTATAAAACAATTTGGGTTCATCCTTACATTTGTCAATAATACCTTTTTCAAAGTTCCTTTCTTCCTCTCTACGTATTCCTGTATATTCATTTCTAGTTCTTTTATATTCTTCCTTTGTTCTGATATTACCTCTCTTTTTCCATTGGTTCCATGCCTTGTCCCTCTCTTTTTTCGCTATTATACACCTTCTATTAAACCACACCTTTTTCCTGTTTTCTTTCCCACTTACTCTTGGCACATATTTTTCCACTCCCAAATTGTAGAGGTCCAAAAAGATATCCTACTTCCTTTGTATCTCTCTTGTTTCTCTGAACCCTCTCCAGTCCGCATTTTCAAAAAATTTTCTCAATTCTGCAAAGTTTGCTTTCCCAAAGTTGTATCGTCCTTGCCTATAAAGCTCATCTCTTGGCACCATGTTCCCTATCATCATCTGGAACTCAATGACCACATGATCACTCTTTCCTATAGGACACAGATAATTTAATGATTCAATTACATCAGGCTCCCTGGATAGTAGCAAATCTAATCTTGCTGGTGTGTCATCACCTCTGAATCGTGTCTCTTCTTTAACCCACTGTGTCATTACATTATTCATTGCTATATTTAACAATTTTGTGCCCCACGAATCTTCGCTGCCTCCCGAGTCCCATTCCTCCCAGTTCACCTCTTTACAATTAAAGTCACCCATTAGGATTATATTGTTGCTTTTCTCGATCACTTTCTGTAGATAACTAACCATGTCTGACAACATCTCCTGGTATTCATCGTCATTCCATGCTCTCGTCTTAGGGGGAACATATACCACTGCCATATCTCTCTTACCATTCTCCCCAGTTTCTAATTTCAAATTTATGGCTTCGGCCCTGCCCTCTGCCATTTCCACAGTATCTACGTTTATATTGTCCTTCACTGCTATCATCACTCCTCCTCCCATTTTTTCTTTTCTGTCTCTTCTCCATAATTTGTATTTCCCACCTCCCATATGAATATCAATATCTTCTTTCAATTTAGTTTCTACAAAGCACATAACATCAGGTTCGTGTGCCCTCAAAAAATCATTGATTTCTAACCTTGCCGATATTAGTCCATCAATGTTTGTGTACGCCACTTTCAAACTTTTTTCATCGTTTTTTATACTCTCGTCTCCCCTTCCTTCCGTCGATACCACTTTCTCAATTTCTGGTCCATAACTCTCCAATAGAACTCTGTCTTCTCTTTCTCCGTTTGTTGTTCGTTTTTTATCTTTGCTTCCTTTACTAACTCCTTTAATTTAGCTCTTTCCTCTTCATTTGCATCTCTCCTAATCCAAACATTTTTAAACCCCTCTTTCTCTGACAATTTCCACGTTCTACTTATGATTTCATTCACTATTACTTGGGACTTAAACTTTACTTTCATGGGCCTTGCCCCACCATCCTCGTACTTTCCTAACCTAAACACTTCTTCAATCTCTTCTTGGGCTTCATTGTTTCCTTCCATAACCACTGATATTATTTCTTTAGCCTTGCTCAGTTCCTCTCTTTCTCTTTCAGATCTCACTGTCATTCGTTTTTCTTTTATTCCTGAAATTATCACACATTTTTTCTTGTCTGCTACATCCCTAACCAAAGATTCTCTACTTTTTAGTACTCTAACCACTTCCTTTTCCACTTTTTCCTTACTTTGTTGCTCTATGATTTCCTTCAAATTTACATTTCCTTCCTCCTGTATTTTCTTCCACCCCTTATGTTGCTCCTTGATTTCCTGAATATGCTCATCTTGCCTCCTCGATTTTGATTAGTATTCATCTAGTTTACTTTTTATTCTGTCCCTTTCTTCTTCCAAACTCTTATCCTCCCTCTTCAGCTGTTTTATTTCATTTGATGCGGATTCATTATTCGCCTTTAATTCTGTAACTTCTTTTTCTTGTTCCTCACTACGTGTGCTAACCTTTTCCAGTCTATTCTGTAGGACTTTGATCTCTCTCTCTTGCTCTATGGTCCGTTCCTGCAGCTGCTTAATTACTTCCCATACCTTTTTTAACTCCTGGACATTCCTCTCCGCCGTTTTCTCTACACCTGCTACTCTTGTTTGTTGCAGCTTATCACTTCCTTTGCCTACATTTAGCTCGGAGAAGCCCGCAAATTCCCCCTCACCAGTTGTAAACAATCCTCCGTCTCTCTCCGCCATGATGCAACCATATGGAAACTTTCTTTTTCACTTTGTCTCGTATTTTTCGGGCCGAAACTTGTGTTTTTTTTAAACTAATATCCGACGGGACCACCACTCACGCATTCAACCACATAATCACAATAGGCTATCTCCTTTTCGCTGCTAGTTCTGCGATTATTTCCCCTCGATCCAGGAGCACCTCCGTCTCTCTCCCTCTGTGTGTGTGTGTGTGTGTGTATTTACCTAGTTGTATTTACTGAGTTGTGATATACAGGAATTGAGTTACGTTCGTGGGGTCCCATCTCTTCTTCTCAATATGTCAAATTTTTGCTTTGAACTTGTTTAAGATTTTAGACTGGACAATCTCTTTGTCCAGGCTATTCCACAGGTCTATTCATCTATATGGAAAGCTATATTTCTTGATATCCTTCAGGAACTTGGCATTTTCAGACAGAAAAATTCACTCAGGTTACCATTTACACGCACTGCACCCCTAGTGCCATCATGCGTACTCTTCACGGCATTCAACAGCTTTCCATTTACTCCACACATTCTTAACATTTTCCATATTCCTTGCCTATCCACTCAGACTTATACTTTCTCCAAATCCATGAAAGCAGCATACAACTTCCTTCCCATCTGCAGGAACTTTTTCCACTAAATGCCTTAGGATGAATATCTGATGTACACAATCTCTTCCCTTCCTGAAACTTCTCTGTCATTCTCCAACTGATCATCACCACCTTCATCTAATCCTGTGTTGCCCCATGAGAAGTGTAGAAGCCCAGGACTAGGCAAGTTCGTCATGACATTTAAGATGAGAGAGACCAATCTCAAACATCACTGAGTGGCATTACATGATCAATAAACCCCAGCCACCCCTTGGATATAAACCTGCACAGGCTGAATCCAATTAGAGTGCCTTAATTATCCACTAAACCACCAGGTGCCATAATTTGGTTATATGGTTACCACCCAGTCTATTATTTCCCTAACTCTGTCAATAATTATTCTACCATATATTTTTCCTATTACATTAAGGTGACAAATGCCCCTATGATTACCATAAAGTACACTTCTTTTTCCTCTTTTCCTTTGTACAAGGATATAATTATATCTGACTTCCAATCCTCCAGGACTCTACCTTCCTCCCAAGCCAATCTGCATCTTCCATATCCATCCTACCATCTGTCCCCTGTGCTTCAGCATTTAGCCACACACTCCATCAATTCCTGAAGCTTTCCTAATTTTGACTTTCTTCATTGCTTTCACTACTTCCATCCTACTGATCTTTTCCTTCCTTTTCATTTCCCTCCTCCTCCTAACCAATGCACCGCCACTTATACTAGTGTTATTTTCATTCTCTATGTTTAACATTTCTGCCTCTGTGATATTCTCTGGCACCACAATTTTTATTTATGCACCTCTCAACTATTTATGTTCACTACCACTGCTCTCATCATTCACATTCAACAAACTAATACAGCATCCAGAAGTACAAACAATTTTAAGATCAATTCTCCCTCATAATCTGGGTTTGGCTTTGCAAGAATGGCATGAAGAATGTAGAAAAAGTCCATGTCTCATGTTCTTTCTGAAATAATGAATATCATTTCTGGAAAAGGGGAGAGAGAAGTAGGTGGTAACCATAGGAGTATTTGCCTTCTTAGTGTGACTGGAAAGATATATGGTAGAATACTTATTGATAGGGTTAGGAACATAACAGAGGAGTTAGTTGGTGAAGAACAAGGGGGATTTAGGAAGGGAAAAGGGTGTGTTGATCAGATATTTATTCTAAGATGTTTAGTGAAGAAGTATCTAGAGAAGGGAAAGAAAGTGCATGCTGCCTTCATGAACTTGGAGAAAGCTTATGACAAAATAGACAGGCAAGGTATGTGGAAGGTATTAAGAATATATGGAGTGGAGGGGAAATTACTGAGGGTTGTGAAGAGTACAGTATGTACGAAGGAGCTAGGGCTACTGTGCAAGTGGATGGTGAGCAAAGTGAGTTCTTTGATCTGAATGTGAGACTGAAACAGGGTTGTGTGATGTCTCCATGGCTGTTTAATATATACATGGATGGGGTTGTAAAGGAAGTGCAAGGTAGGGCAGTGGATGTGGGAGTGGCTCAAATGCATGAGGGTGAGATGTGGAAGATTCCAGTGTTGTTGTCTGCTGATGATACAGTATTGTTGAGTGAAGATGAATGGGAGTTGCAAGGTTTGGTGAATGAATTTGGGACAGCATGTTTCGTTTCGTTTCATTTCATTTTTGAAGGTTCCAACATGCTTGCATGCGTCGGCCTTGGTCACCTGATGGCAGCTCTCCATGCTGCTCAATCTTTGGCAGCCTCCCTGTTCAATCTCTTAACCCTTAAGTCACACTTAATGATCTCATCCCATGTCTTTCTCAGTCTACCCCTCCCCCAATATTAACATTTCTCACCTTCTGCACCCAAATATCATCCCCCATCCTCTCTACATGTCAAAACCACCCCATCCTACCTCTCCTCATCACAACACCAATACACTCCAGTCCCATCCTACCTCTCAACTCTTCCATCGTAAACCCAGCCCACCCAGGCCTTGCATGCAGGGACGAACTGCACATCCACCTAATCATTGTCATTTCTGTATGTTTAAACCTGCGAATATCCTCTTCCTTTACTGCCCAGGTCTCACTACCATACAGCATCACACTCCTAACACATGCTGCATACAAAGACCCCTTAGCACGTAAGAAGAGTCCTCTCAATGTCAGGAGAGGTAACAGCTCCCTGAACTTCTTCCAACCACTTCTCAACCTAGCAACCGAGCTAACTCCAGCCCCACCTCCGGCACATAACCTGTCTCCCAAATAACAAAACTCCTCCACACACACTCACGAGACTCACCAGCAAGTTCAATCCTTTCATGCCTAACAATCTCCACCTGCTCTCCCCGACATGCCGCACACATGAAATCAGCAATATCTCACAGTCTACTTCTAATATCACTACATCTCTTGTGCACCCATTTATCACAAACACTACACAAGATGGAATTACTTCCCACACCTTTGTGGCAAACTGCACATGGCCACTCTCCCTCTCCTCTGATTGTACCGCCACTAACCCTAGATACCATCACTTTTGTTTTATCTGCATTTGCCCTTAAGCCCTTGTGCCCCATACCATCTCTCCACTTCTTAAATCTTTCCTCTCCCTCCTTTTCATTCTCTGCAATCAACACCAAATCATCAGCATATAACATCTCCCATGGGAGTCCATCTCTGAAGTCACGCGAGAGGGCTTCAAGCACCATGATAAACAACAAGGGACTCAAAACTGACCCCTGATGCACACGAACATTCACAGAAAACTCATCAATCAAAACTCCATTCACTCTTACCTGGGTGCGAGCACCCACGTACATGGCCATAACCACCCTAACCAGCCACTCTTCCAACCCTAGCTTTCTCATTGCCCACTTCACCACCTCTCTAGGGACTCTGTCAAAGGTCTTTTCCAAATCAACAAAAACAAAATACAATTCCCTTTTCTTTCCAATATATTTTTCCTGAAGCTGTCAAACAATGAATATGGCATCAGTGGTCCCCCTACCTGGCATAAACCCAAACTGCATCTCATCAATAATCACTCTTTCTCTAATCATTCCTTCCAGAACTCTCTCCATTACTTTCATTATCTGATCTAAGAGCTTTATACCTCTGTAATTTCCCCTTTCCAGGGCATCACCCTTCCCTTTGTACACATTTACAATTACATTTTTCAGCCAATCATCTGGGACAACACACTCATATATAATCACATTTATCAGGTCAGTGACTAACCTCATCCCATTATCTCCTGAAGCCTTCAACATTTCGGCAGTCAACCCAGACACACCTGCCGCCTTCCCCACCCGCATCCTGCCTAATGGCCTCACTCACAGTAGCAGCGTCAATCAAAGGCCAAGGGCCAAACATTGGATCTGCTGGCTCCAAACCTTCCCTATCCCAATCAAACTCCTCATTCAACAACTGGCTATAATGCTCTCTCCATGCATCTTTAATATCCCCACTGTTCACCACTACCCTTCCATCATCATTCTTCACACACTGCTCGCCTACAATGTCCCGATTATCCCTCTTCACCTGATTTGTTTCGTTCGTTTTTTGTTTTCGAAGGCTGCAACATGCTTGCATGCGTCGGCCTTTTTGGATTGGAGCGTGTAGCATTTTATGACCGGATGCCCTTCCTGATGTCTACCAATGACCCTTGGGTGGATTCGATCCTCCGACCCTACGGCCAGAGCGGAGCGCTCTAACCCACTGAGCCACGGCTGCCACCTAAAATCATATTTTTCCTTTCTCCATCATTTAGATTATCAAGTAAAAGTCTCTATGACTCAGACTTCGCCCTGTATACCACTCTTCTAGCCCTATGCTTGGCAGCCAAATACTCCTCCCTGTAACCACCCTTCTTCCATTCCCGGAAAAGCCTTCTTTTCTCCTTAACTGCGGCTTCTACACCCTCATCCCACCACCAAGTTACTTTATGTCTTGGTGGGCCTCTTGTCCAACCGTATATTGCATCGGTAACTCTCAAGAGGTTGTTCTTAAGGGCTCTATACTGTTCATAACGCCTCTGACAAATGGCTCCCTGTTCAGCCACCACTCTCCTCATCTCACTATAAAAGGCATCCCTTACTGATTGGTTTCCCAGCTTCCATATTTTCCTCCTAGGTACATATGTCTTCCTTCTCATCACTCGTTCCTTGAGCACCATGTCACAAATCAACAGTTTGTGCTGCTGCACACACTCCTCGCTTCCTATAACTTTAACATCCCTCACTAACCTCCTATCAACCCTCCTGACCAGAAAATAATCTATCTGACTGCTATTTCTCCCGGACTCGTACGTAATCAACCGACTCATTCTTTTTCTAAAATGTGTGTTGCACACAATCATGTCCATAGCCTCCCCAAACTCGAGTATTCTTTCCCCTTCCGCATTCCTCACACCATATGCACATCCTCCATGATCCTCCATGGACTCCTTCATAACCTTGCGCTGCTTCACCCATATGACCATTTAAATCCCCTCCCAGAACCACTACCTCATCATCGCCCATACCACCTACTACACGTATTAAATCATCCCAAAATCTATCCTTCTCTGTGTCATCCAACCCTACCTGTGGAGCATATGCCGATATAATTGAAATCATTTTCCTACCGATCAAAATTTTCACTACTAATATCCTATCACTTACTCTCATAACATTTATAACATATTCCACCCACTTCTCCACAACCAACACACCCGCACCCCCGTATCTGTCAGTTCCCCCCTGCCAAAACAACTTATAGTAGCAATCCTTCCCAACAATCCTTCTGGCTGATCCACCCCTGTACCGGACTTCCTGCAAACATACCACATCCACCCACCTCCTACTGAATGCCTCAACGACTTCCCCCGCTCTTCCCCTTAAACTTCCAACATTCCACAATTTAAACAAGAGTAAAGTTATGGTGTTTGAGAGGAATGAAGTCACAGAATGCACAGTGAGGTTAAATGGTGAGGATATGGAGAATGTGAGTGCATTCAAATACTTGGGTAGTGTGATGAGTAAGGCTGGAAGTTTTGGGGATGAAATACTTGAAAGGGTACAGCATGGAAGGAAGGTTGTTGGTTCACTGAAAGCAGTGATGAGAAATAGGGAGGTGAGTATGGAAGTCAAGAAGTCACTGCATGACAGTATTGTGATCCCTACCCTGACATACTGAAGCGAGGCATAAACCTTGTTAGAAGGTAACAAGAGTGAGAGCAGTGAAAATTAGTTTCTTGAGAGGAGCATGTGGAGTGACATGGAGGGAAAGGTTGATGAATAAAGAAGTGAAGGAACATTGTGGGGTGGATGTGGATGTGGTTGAGAACATTAGGAGAAATACACTGAGGTGGTTTGGACATGTGGAGAGAATAGAGAATGAAAGACTAAGAGGATGTATGCAGGTGGGGTGGAGGGAGGGAGAGGGAGGGGAAGACCAAAGATGAGGTGGAGGGATGGAGTTGAGAGGTATATGAGGGACAGAGGAGTGAGATGGGGGGAAGGTAGGCAAATGGTGGGTGACAGAGCGACTTGGAGGCGTTCTGTCTGTGGTCACCCTTTGCAGGATTAGGGTGCTGGGCTATAGATAGATTGATAGTTCAGGAGGGGATATTTATCATTAGCTGTTTTTGTTTCTGCAAAAAGGATAAGGCAGAACAGAGCAGAAAATGTCCATATCTCTTGATCTTCCTGCAAATAAAAATCTAGGTTACTAAGGAGTAGATTGTCAGCCTGTTTGTGATTTCAGACCCAGTACTGCATAATTAAAGATTCCACAAGTTCATCCTACCGTGTAATGATCAAATGGTGTGGCTCTAAGAAAGCGAATAAGAGAATAGAGGTCCATCTCGCGGTTCTGGACTGGAGTGCCAGTGAGTGCCCACCTACGGCCACCCCTCAGAAGGCACACTGCCTGGGACGTCTTGCTCTTATGATTGCGGATTGTGTGGGCCTCATCAAGCACAATCCGAGTCCAGCCAATCCGAAACAAACGCCCCTGATTTTTTGCTTTAACCTGTAAAAAAAAAAATTACACTATACTGGTACAGATGAGCTTGGGCTAAACAATATTACTACAGATGACCTTGGACTATACAATATTCTTACCTGTATAGATGAGTTTGGACTATACAATATTACTATGGATAAACTTGGGCTAAACAATATTACTACAGATGAGCTTGGACTATACAATATTCTTACCCGTACAGATGAGTTTGGACTATACAATATTACTATGGATAAGCTTGGACTTTACATGAGCAATAACTAAACAACTTTCCAACTCTAAATTGGTGTTCATTTAAATATGTAATCATTGTCATTCTTATCCCTTTTTCTCACCTAAGAATGAGAGGAGGTAGGGTCCAGAAACCAAGAAATGAATGCCCAGTGAGATGGGCCCAACACTAAATCAAGCCTGGAATATATTCCTACAAGTGCTTTAGCAGTCATTAAAGGAAATAATTTATTTCCAGCAAGGAAAGAACTGATTTTTCTCCTGGTTAACATTTTGACTATTACCAGTATATCTGCCCTTACTATAGGTAGTAGCAGAAAATCATGGTGACCATCATCCACTTACTTCATTTAGTGCTGCCTACTTCTTCCTTCTTTACCATTCTTTTTCTGCCCTCCTCTCTTCCTCTTTTTTCCATCCTTCCTGTCACTTTAATTACTCTTCTTTCCACTTCAACTGGATCTCTACACTGGGTGACAAGCCTAATGGTTTCCTGTAAACCACACAACCATTTACAATGCTAGGTGGTAACTATATAACCAAATGGGGTGTTGTGGAGCCTATTATGGTGCCCCTATGAGAGTAACTGGATGGAGAGACACAAATGTGTGTCCATCTGGAAACACCACGCTGTGGAAAGGTGCTGTCTAATGCAAGGGACAGCCCTGCAGGGGCATCTGCTTGTCTGCAGCTGATGGACCTGCTTGATCAGATAGACTGGGGTTTCTCAAAAACAACTGCAAGAAGTCCTTTCAACTCGACTGCACTACAACCCACTTCACTCCAGAAAAAAAAAGCAGCATTAACAACGAAACGAAGAACTTTACAAGCACAGGACACCTATACCCGAAACAATTAGGACCATAGGGCATCCAGGCCTTCTCAAACAACAGTCAATCAATCAAGAAGGGGCAAACTTCGCAGGGCGCATAGCCTCATTCACCCTCCGTATCCACCCACATGGATCCCTTTATGCAACTCTCCAGGCAGCAATTCTTCCCTCTCTAAGTACCTCTCAACAGGAGTGATTGACCTGCTCCAGCCATGAGTTATGTGGCCTTCCCCTTGGCCTCCTCCACCCCGGGTTAACTCATTTATAGATCACCCTGTGAGCAGAATCAGCTTCAGGAAAGCAGGCCACGCGCCCATATAGCTGTGCTGGCATTGACGTATTCTATGGGTAATAGGGTCGATTCAGCCTCATGGAGTAACCACTTGTTATGCATCCGGTTGTACCAGCACTATCCCACGATCCTGCGAAGATACTCAGTACCAAAGGATTCAGTTCACTGCTTCAAGTCACTGTTTGGTGTCCATGTCTCAGAGCCATAAAGTAATACAGGGAGCACCAGCACCTTGAAGATGCGAACTTTCGCTCCTCTACACAAATAATGACAGCACCAAATACTTGAACTGAGTGAATCCATAACCTAGTAGGCCAGACCAATGTGATGAGAGATCTCATTGTTTGACCTACCATTGCTATGGACCACAATACAAAGATAAGTGAATCTTTCCAAGAATTCTATATCTCACTACATGCTTGGACAGACTGAACTGCTTCATCCAACAAGCCACTGAATGCCTGGACCTTGGTCTTGGCCTAAGAGACTTTTAATCACAATGGCTTCACATTCTCGTGAAATTCCCCAAGGTCACTCGGTAGTGTCTCCAGCGACCCCGCTACAATAACTACATCATCAGCAAGGTCAAGGTCATTAACTCTGAAATTGCCTATTGATACTCCACAGTGACTTCAATTCACAGCCTGGGCCAGTACCCAATCAATACATGTGTTGAAAAGTGTGGGGACATGGACACATCCCTGTCTTACACCAGAACTTACTGGGAAGAAGACAGATGTTCACCCCCCCACACGTGACAGCAGTGTATGAGTACATGCCTGCAATCAGTTGGATTATCCCTACAGGGAACCCAAAGAACCACATGAGTTCCCATAGTACCTCTCGATTTACTGAGTCAAACGCCTTCTTGATATCCACATAAGCTGCTAGCAGACCTTGCAGAAACTCACGACAGCTTTCCACAAGAACTCAAAGTGTTAGGATACGGTCAACAGTAGACTTCTTGGGTGTGAATCCAGATTACTCATGTCTTTGAAACTTTAGCCAAAGGTCCTGGATATGCATCAGGAGAATGTGAGCAAGAACTTTGCCTGGCACACTGAGCACTGTAATATCACGGTAGTTACTACAGTCACATTGGTCTCCTTTTCCTTTCCAGGTAGGGGTGGCCAAACCCTTTGTCCAAGAGGAATGTTGCCAGTCTGCCAAATGGCTTCTATGGCTGCATGTAGTCCCCTGATCAAGGCTTCGCCCCTGGCTTTGATCAATTCTGCTGGGATGTCACAAACATCAGCTGCTCTACCACTTTTCAACCTAGCCACTGTTTTCCTGATTTCATCTAGAGAAGGCACGGCTTCATCAAATGGTGGGACAGCAACCAATGGTTGAACACCAGCTAACAGAAGCTCTCCACTGGGAAGTTCGGCAATATACTGTACAGCTGTTCAAAGTACTCTACCCAACAAGCTCTATACTAACTTGCCCCCGACATTAGCCGACCATCTGCTGTCCAAACAAAGTTAACCTGAGAGGTGGATCTGGAGTGGAGCTTCTTCAGGGCTCAGTTGGCAGGTCGAAGGTCATTTGCATGAAAACGGCCTTCCACCTCCTCAGTGATTTCTCAGACATACCTCTCCTTGTCCCTTCTCAGTGAACCTCATGCCCGCTGAGACAGAAGTGTGTGCTGTTCTCGATCCCCAGCCAGTCTGGCAGCATGACTCTCCTCAACTGTGGTCAGTGTCCCCCATGAGATGAATCCCCTCCCTGATCTCAGTCAGTCTCCAACACATGCATCAGTTGCTGCAAGGGTAACACGCTTAAGGGTATCCCATCGTTCAACAGGATCCTCAACAGTACTGAGAACTTCAAACAGATTTGAGACTGCAACTGCATACTCATATGCACACTCCTCATCCCTGAGTTTCTTAAGATGGAACCTTTTTTGGTGGTATAACAAGAATCTCTCAGCAACAAGAGGTCCGTATCACCAGAAAAGAACTGCACACCTGAAAATCCTGCAGTTCTGAAGGATCCTCCAGTGAGTACTAACATGAATGTGACCAACCACCTTAGCGACTCCTCCAGTACTTAGATACTAAGTCCAGGGGTGAAGATTTGGCTGCTGGAACCAAGATCCAGCAGTTCTTAAATTATGGGAGTTTATGAAATCCAGAAGGTAAGTGTATCTTTCTTTGGACATGTGGAGAGACTGGAGAATGAAAGACTGACTAAGAGGGTGTATGTAGGTGAAGTGGAGGGAGGGAAGGAGAGGGATGGGGAGACTGAGGAAGAGGTGGAGGGATGGAGTTGAGTGGAATATAAGGGAGGAGGGAGGGAGTTGGGGGGAGGGCAGTCAAATGGTGGGTGACAGAGCAACTTGACAGCATTTTGTCTGCGGCCATTAGGGCGTTGGGCTATAGCTAGATAGATAGACAGAAGGTAAGCAGGGCTGGATTAACCCTGCTGTGGCCTGGAAGGCAACAAAGACAGTTGGCCTGCAACATATACATCTCTTTTTTCCTTTTTCAATGGCCTGATGGGTGATGGTCCTTATTTGGACGCCCAAAGTGTATATTTATTCCACTCTGAAAGTCTGGATAGCCTGGTAGGCAGTTGCCCATTTTGCCTATACAGTACATCCCCCTAGTATGCAAGCTCCAAGTACGCGAAATGCCAAGTGCACGAGGACCTATTCAAAAATATTTTTAATTATTTTTTATATTAGGAGGAGGCTGTAGCAAGGGCTGAACAGGGTGGTACTCCCGAGGGGAATGGGAATGCTGGTGATAGGGAGAGCTGGAGCTCCTGTTTCACTAGCTACCTAACCATCCCCCTTTGCTGACCTCTTCAGTGTGACAGTAACATTGAGAGTACACCAGAACACTTCCACAAACATTTCCTCTAACTACCTTATGCACTACACCACATGCGCTTTACATATCACACAACGTATCCCACTACATTACAGGGGTTGACGCCAGCAAGGGCATGCGGCCAGAAAACTTTGCCCCCGCTACCTAGTGGCGGACTTTTGGGGGGAGGCGTGACAGGGGTTCTGCCGGCATATATCATGGGTCCAGGGCGAGATGGGGCTTGAACCTGTGCTGGAGGGTACAGGGCATTGCGGTTCCCAGGCTGCTGCTTCCGCCCAATAGAGAGGGACCCGAACATGGGAGTAGCGCCCCAGGAGGCTGCCATATCAGTGGGTGTATAATGGTGGGGCAGTTGCAGTGCCAAGGCGCACTTGGAGGGTATCCCGGCAGCTGTCCTGGAAGGGTGCCCTGAGGCCACTACCACAGCCACTGGTAAACTGGTAGGCTAGGGGTCCCAGATCCATTGCCTGGACCTAGGACTGTGTAATGGGAGGGGCCTGTAGAATGTTTACCCCCCCTTTTATCTTACCGACTGTGACTCCCAAATATAAGAATCAAAGCAAGCCTGAGAACAGTATATCACCCAGGGGGTTTAGAGTGGGTTCATGGAATGTGGGAAGTTTGAGGGGAAGAGCGGGGGAAGTCGTTGAGGCATTCAGTAGGAGGTGGGTGGATGTGGCATGTTTGCAGGAAGTCCGGTACAGGGGTGGATCAGCCAGAAAGATTGTTGGGAAGGATTGCTACTATAAGTTCTTTTGGCAGGGGGAACTGATGCATATGGGGGTGTGGGTGTGTTGGTTGTGGAGAAATGGGTGGAATATGTTATGAAAGTTATGAGAGTAAGTGATAGGATATTAGTAGTGAAAATTTTGATCGGTAGGAAAATTATTGTAATTATATCGACATATGCTCCACAGGTAGGATTGGATGACGCAGAGAAGGATAGATTTTGGGATGATTTAATACGTGTAGTCGGTGGTATGGGCGATGATGAGGTAGTGGTTCTGGGAGGGGATTTAAATGGTCATGTGGGTGAAGCAGCTCAAGGTTATGAAGGAGTCCATAGGGGATGTGCATATGGTGTGAGGAATGCGGAAGGGGAAAGAATACTCGACTTTGGGGAGGCTATGGACATGATTGTGTGCAACACATTTTAGAAAATGAATGAGTCGGTTGATTACGTAAGAGTCCGGAGGGAATAGCAGTCAGATAGATTATTTTCTGGTCAGGACGGTTGATAGGAGGTTAGTGAGGGATGTTAAAGTTATAGGAAGTGAGGAGGTTAGTAAGGGATGTTAAAGTTATAGGAAGCGAGGAGTGTGTGCAGCAGCAGAAACTATTGATTTGTGACATGATGCTTAAAGAACAAGTGATAAGAAGAAGGACATATGTACCTAGGAGGAAAATATGGAAGCTGGGAAACCAATCAGTAAGGGATGCCTTTTAAGATGAGGAGAGTGGTGGATGAACAGGGAGCCATTTGTCAGAGGCGTTAATGAACAGTATAGAGCCCTTAAGAACAACCTCTTGAGAGTTACCAATGCAATATGCGGTTGGACAAGAGGCCCACCAAGACATAAAGTAACTTGGTGATGGGATGAGGGGTGTAGAAGCCGCAGTTAAGGAGAAAAGAAGGCTTTTCCGGGAATGGAAGAAAGGTGGTAACAGGGAGGAGTATTTGGCTGCCAAGTGTAGGGCTAGAAGAGAGGTATACAGGGTGAAGTCTGAGTCATAGAGATTTTCACTTGATAATCAAAATTATGGGGATAGGAAAAATACGATTTTTAGGGTGGCAAATCAGGTGAAGAGGGATAATTGGGACATTGTAGGCGAGCAGTGTGTGAAGAATGATGAAGGAAGGGTGGTGGCAAACAGTGGGGATATTAAAGATGCATGGAGAGAGCATAATAGCCGGTTGTTGAATGAGGAGTTTGATTGGGATAGGGAAGGTTTGGAGCCAGCAGATCCAGCGTTTGGCCCTTGGTCTTTGATTGGCGCTGCTTTTGTGAGCGAGGCAATAGGCAGAATGCGGGTGGGGAAGGCGGCAGGTGTGTCTGGGTTGACTGCTGAAATGTTGAAGGCTTCAGGAGATACTGGAGTGAGGTTAGTCACTAAATATGATTATATATGAGTGTGTTGTCCCAGATAATTAGCTGAAGAGTGTAACTGTAAATGTGTACAAAGGGAAGGGTGATGCCCTGGAAAGGGGAAATTACAGATTTATAAAGCTCTTACATCAGATAATGAAAGTAATGGAGAAAGTTCTTGAAGGTATGATTAGAGAAAGAGTGAATATTGATGAGATGCAGTTTGGGTTTATGCCAGGCAGGGGGACCACTGATGCCATATTCATTGTTCGACAGCTTCAGGAAAAATATATTGGAAAGAAAAGGAAATTGTATTTTGTTTTGGTTGATTTGGAAAAGGCCTTTGACAGAGTCCCTAGAGAGGTGGTGAAGCAGGCGATGAGAAAGCTAGGGATGGAAGAGTGGCTGGTCAGGGTGGTTATGGCAATGTACATGAGTGCTTGCACCCAGGTAAGAGTGAATGGAGTTTTGAGTGATGAGTTTTCTGTGAATGTTGGTGTGCATCAGGGGTCAGTTTTGAGTCCCTTGTTGCTTATCATGGTACTTGAAGCCCTCTGACGTGACTTCAGAGATGGACTCCCGTGGGAGATGATGTATGCTGATGATTTGGTGTTGATTGCAGAGAATGAAAAGGAGGCGGAGGAAAGATTTAAGAAATGGAGAGATGGCATGGGACACAAGGGCTTAAGGGTAAATGCAGATAAAACAAAAGTGATGATATCTAGGGTTGGTGGCGGTACAATCAGAGGAGAGGGAGAGTGGCCATGTGCAGTTTGCCACAAAGGTGTGGGAAGTAATTCCATCTTGCGCAGTGTTTGTGATAAATGGGTGCACAAGAGATGCAGTGGTATTAGAGGTAGACTGCGAAATAATGCTGATTTTATGTGTGCGGCATGTCGGGGAGAGTGGGTGGAGATTGTTTGGCATGAAAGGATTGAACTTGCTGGTGAGTCTCTTGAGTGTGTGGAAGAGTTTTGTTATTTGGGAGACATGTTAGGTGCCAGAGGTGGGGCTGGAGCTAGCTCAGTTGCTAGGGTGAGAAGTGGATGGAAGAAGTTCAGGGAGCTGTTGCCTCTCCTGACACTGAGAGGACTCTCCTTACATGCTAAGGGGTCTTTGTATGCAGCATGTGTTAGGAGTGTGATGCTGTATGGTAGTGAAACCTGAGCAGTAAAGGAAGAGGATATTTGCAGGCTTAAATGTACAGAAATGACAATGATTAGGTGGATGTGTAGTGCGCCCCTGCGTGCAAGGCCTGGGGAGGGGGACCTCAGGGTAAGGGATTGAACAGGAAGGCTGCCAAAGATCAAGCAGCATGGAGAGCCGCCATTATGTGACCAAGGACGACGCATGTAAGCATGTTGGAGCCTTCAAAAATTAAACAAAACGATGTTACTAACCAGAGTACGCGAGTCAACGCACACAATGCGAGGCACCAGGAGAAAAACTAGTGTTTTCCAGTGTGAACCCCGAGTGAGCTACCTGCCTCTCCACTACACGCCACCCTCATCACCCGTTTCTATAATAAAGTTTGGATTCACATGAATGCTGTATGGTAGTGAAACCTGAGCAGTAAAGGAAGAGGAGATTCGCAGGCTTAAATGTACAGAAATGACAATGATTAGGTGGATGTGTAGTGCGCCCCTGCGTGCAAGGCCTGGGGGGGGGGACCTCAGGGTAAGGGATTGAACAGGAAGGCTGTCAAAGATCAAGCAGCATGGAGAGCCGCCATTATGTGACCAAGGACGACGCATGCAAGCATGTTGGAGCCTTCAAAAATTAAACAAAACGATGTTACTAACCAGAGTACGCGAGTCAACGCACACAACGCGAGGCGCCAGGAGAAAAACTAGTGTTTTCCAGTGTGAACCCCGAGTGAGCTACCTGCCTCTCCACTACACGCCACCCTCATCACCCGTTTCTATAATAAAGTTTGGATTCACATGAATAACATTTATTTCATAAATGCCAAGTTGTTTAAGGATTTGAATTTCATTAAATCAGGCTTTACTAATCTACCAGAAGACCCGCCGACATGTCGTAAAAATAACCCCGCTAATACCAATACACCAGTCCTGTATGAGACAGCCCTAGCATGTATTCAATATGGACGGTGGGTGTTAGCGCCGAAGTGGTGACATGTAGTATGTAGGAGGACGGCTGGGCCTTGATTGCAGGCTGTAAAGCCTATGCCCAGAGTCGGACACATAAAAAAAAAAAAAAAAAAAAAAAACCTCCATTGCCCCCCTGACTCACCAGCCACCTCCCCCTCCACTTCCATGTCAAATTGGTGCCGTTGTCCGGCACCAATTAGATGTTATTGGCAAGATCCTACTGTACTGTACTGTACTGTATATGTCTTAGATATTTTCCCTCAAACAGGTCACTGATAGAGGAGGGGTACCGCCCATATGTTAATTTTCCCATTAGTTTATGTATTCCTAGTACAGTACGTGAATTCCTAGTACACGAGCACCTATGCCGCCCATATAGGTGTGTACTAGGGGGGTGTACTGTACCTGGTAATCTGGCCCTGAAGGTAAGAACTCTTGGAATTCCTGGTTCCAGAGCCATGGGGTCCTACACAGTCCTTGAAGCCCTCCCTGTCAGTGCAAGTAACTGCATTAATGCTGTCTAAGACCAGAAGTGCATCCCGCGAGAGGCACTGTTCCATAACAGAGTCAAGTTTGGTGTTAAATAGCTCTTTCTCTTCAAGATCATTCATCTCAGTCGAAGCGAACACTGCAATAAGAGCGAGATGAAGCTCAAAGAGTGCTCCAATCTCACCAGCATTATACACTCATCAACTGGAGTAACCCTGTCGACACGAGTGACAAAGTGAGCAGCAATTGCCACGACACCCCTAAGATTAGCACCATCATCACAGCCAGACCAGTAGTATGTGTAACCATCACTACTGATCTCATCATACCCAAGTCGCCTCACTTTAGAGAATGCAGCTATGCCAACCCCCAGTCGCCCCAAACCTCACGACAACAAAGGCAGTCAGCCATCCTTTGAGAGGCTTGGAACATTCCAAGCCCCACCCGCAGTGCCTTCCGAAGGTTAAACCCGCATTTGGAGTCTCGGGCTCGCGTGTCTTCTGCACCACCACAATGCAAATCGAAAGCAGGGTCTGGGTTAGGAGCCCCCCTTCATATAGTTGCTGGAGTCCCGCAGGCTTTACCCAGCAACTGTCATGGTCGGTACCAGCATGACAGGGACCAAAAAGCCCTGCCAGACCTGCACCCGAGGGAGGACCGCCCAGCAAAACTTGGTATGGGCCAGGCAACATGCACTGATCCATATCCCTCTTCCTTCTCCTGTTTCACATGAGGTTGTTTTGGGACGCAAACCCCACCCCAACTTCCCAAGCCAGGAGAGGGCTCACCAGTAGCCAATGGAAGAGGCGTGGGATCCCTGACTATGACTCTCCAGGTTTTACTTCAGAGTTTTTCCATCTCCTAGGTGGATTGCCAACCAAGGCTAACGAGCTCCACCAACCTTACTAGATGGCTGTTGGCATAAACTGCTCATCCGCCCTTTGACAAGTCTTATTTTTCATCCTGCAGGGTGTCTAGTCACCCTCCTCACTGGCCTAGACCAGTGGGGGTGCCAGTTTAGTTGCCGATGATCTGACCATGAAATAGGCAGTGCTGCACTACACAGTACCAGTAGCAGAACAGTATCTGACCTAAAACAACAGCAACTATTTATATGCACACTGTAGCATTACCATTATCATGAAACATGAAATATCATCACTATACTTAAATCAAACAAGGACTCAACATACCCTTCTTTGTATAGGCTCATAACACTACTTACCACATCAGCCAAGTTAAATCACTGCCTAATTCTTAATGAAGTCACAAGCCATGTCCACCTTGCTCCCTCACAACATGGCTTTAGAGCACTACACTTCATAAAAACCTAACTAACAAACCTCAAACAACATGCATCTAACAGCATCAATTGGTGCAACCTACATAACAAACACTTCTTATGGCAACAGACATTAGTACAGCCTTTGATGCAAACTAACCACCAAAATCTAAAACACAAACATGGAGAACAACACCAAGTATTGGTCTGCACACTACTTATCAGGGAGATAAGAACATGTTATACTTTAGGGCAAGCTGTCATGAAATATGAAACTTTACAAATGGAGTTCCACTGGGCTCCCTTCTTTTACTCACACATTTCAGCCTATACATGTATGACACTACTACACCCCTACCACCCACTTACATTTCCTAGTATGCAGATGACATAATCATAACAACTTGACACCACATCGTAGACACAGCTTGCATAATGCAAGATGACTACCTAACACAATTCAGGCATGGGCTGAGGACAACAGGATGACAAAAGCTCCAGTCAAATCCACCAGCAAATACATGTACAGGTACTCCCTTGAGGTCACTTTTAAAACTACACCTGCACCATGTACACCCTTCACAAAGATCTTTAGAGTGATATGACACTGGACTCACCTTCAACGACCACACAAGACATCAAGAGGTGATGTAGCCCCAGGCTTACTATACTCAGGGAATACAGGGACAGACTTCGCAGAACAAAAAGAAACAATCTTCCCAATCTATAAGCATTAAATAAAATCAATGATGTCCTATGCTTCCTGGCATGTGCCTCCATCCTATCTAACACCCACTACAACAATATGCAGACCACAGAGAACACTGCCCTATGCATTATGGGGTCTGCCCAAAAGGAAACCACTTTTTAAATAGTGCACCAATCAGCTGGCACAGCGATATCATGACAGAAGTCCTGTATACCAGTGACTTTGAGCTTTAGCCTAACACTAGCCACATCACACCACATCAGTTAGTCATCAAGGTACATGTGCTTGAGTCTGAATGTGTTTAGTGCACATGACAATTTGTTGCAAGATGAACAACGAAGGATCTTGAAGAGCAATATCTCTGTGTGAAATTCTGTTTCAAATTTGGAAAAAAAATTTACTTTCTGAAAAATGTCATAACAGGTGACGAAACATGGGTGTACAGCTATGATGTCGCCGCAGTATTGGAACATCGTCAACGCAACCAAAAAAAAGCACGTTAGTCACTCAGATGTGAAGGTAATGTTGATCATCCTTTTCACTGGATGGGGCATCGTTCATAATGGGTTTGTTCCATAATGTTAGACAGTCAATAAAGAGTTTTACTTGGATGTACTGAAGTGTCTGAGGGAGGCAGTCCAAAGGAAGAGGCCGGAGGTGTAGACAAGCAAAACCTGGATACTACATCCTGAAAGGTCAACAATTTCAGATGATAAAACAGACAAAAGAAAATCCGCCAAGTACACTAAACACATGCTCACTCATGTGCGAGTACCCCGATGACTAAGTGACATGGCATGATGCAGCTAGTGTTAGACTAAAGCTCAAAGTTGCCACTACACAGAGCTCCCATTGCAATCATGCCATGCCAGCTAGTTGGTGCAATATTTAAAAGTTAGGTTTCTTTTCTAACAGACCTCGTATCATTGGCTGCACCATAACCACTACCACAGCTCATTACACTTTGAAACTAAAGTCCTTCCTGTCAGAGGGTATCTAGATATGAGAGGTACACAATTCCATGTGGATGCCTTTACCCAATCACAACACTCCTATGATTACATGACAGAGCTACACAGCACAACTAGATGCATAAAACAACATACATGTGTTACTAGACCCTCATTTGACAACATCCCACCTATGGACATTGCTTTACTCTCAATGAAGAAACACCTACATTCTCATTTTACACGCAAGGAATACAACACCTCAATCAAAACAATATACAACAAGCTCCCCTCCTGACATTCTCCTGCCTCAGACACCCTTAAATAAAGTCAATCAAGTACATACAGGCATACCCTGGTTGAACAATGCAATTGGTTAAGTAAAAACTCATCGCCAGGCAGGGTATTGTATCTCAGGGTAGATTTAACATGTAAAGTATAGGGATGTGTTCTTGAGTCTTGGGGTTCCCCCCCAACCAAGTCCTAAACCCACCCAAATGAGTCCAAAAACAAGTTTCTAGCTTACCTAAACATCCATATAGCTTTAAAACAAGCTAAACAAAGCCTAAAAGCAGTTTATTAACTCCCCTAACCCCAAAAATAAAATCTGAAAATCATCATATAAAAGTCTGGAAAAAATCAAAATTAGTAAACTGTACCCCAAAACGTCAAAGTTCACCCCACATATGACTAAAACACATTAATCTAAGTCTAAAAACAGTTACAGATCAACCTAATCACAACATTTACGTCTAAAATATCATCAAAATGGGGGGGGGGACATCGTTAAACCGGAGTTTGGCCATCGTTAGGTGGGGTAGGGTGGTGAATCTACCCCCATCGCTCATCTAGGGTATCGCAATAGGGGTATCGTATATCGGGGTCTGCCTGTATACTGTAACTTGATTTAAGCCATCACCCAATCCTCCTCGGTTACCAGCACAGACTAGTGTCAGATGGAATCACAGAAGACATATGAAACACTTGTAGAACAGGCCCAAACAATATAACACATATAATGAAGCACTGCACAGTACATTCCACACCTCACCTTTAACAACACCCCCTTACCACACACCCACACCCACACACACACACACTGTGTCTATATTCTGTGTCTATCTGGATCTTAAGAAAGCATTTGACAGGGTACCCTATAAGAGACTATTGTGGAAGCTGAGGACATTTGGAGGGGTGCATGGGAAACTATTAAAGTGGATGGGAGATTTTTTGATAGGAAGGCAGATGAGAACAGTAATAAGAGACAAGGTTTCACAATGGAGAAATGTGACTAGTGGAGTACCCCAGGGCTCTGTCCTGGCCCCAGTAATGTTTCTGATATATGTAAATGATTTGCCAGAGGGTTTGAATAGTTACATGAGTATGTTTGCAGATGATGCTAAAATTATGAAACATATTAAATGTACTGATAGTTGTAAAGAACTGCAAGAGGACTTGGACAAACTACACAGCTGGAGCCAGACTTGGAAAATGGACTTTAATGCCAAGAAGTGTCATGTATTAGAAATGGGTATAAGTGAAAGAAAACCACACTGGACATATAAAATGGGCAATGAGATGATTAGTAAAAGAAAGGATGAGAAAGACTTGGGAGTGATTATTCGGGATGACTTGTCACCAGAAAAGCATATAAACAAAATTATTGGGGGAACTTATGGATTACTGACCAACATGAGAGTGGTTTTTAATTATATGGATGAGGAAATGTTGAGGGAGTTGATAGTGACCATGATAAGACCAAGACTAGAGTATGCAGCGGTGGTATGGTCACCTCATTTGAAGAAGCATATTGATAAACTAGAAAGGGTTCAACGGATGGCAACGAAGATGATACCGTGTTTAAGGGAACTCACCTACGAGGAGAGATTGGAAAAACTGAAGTTACCAACACTGCGCGAGAGAAGGGAAAGAGGTGACTTGATCACGATATTTAGAAATGTAAGAGAATTGGAAAGGGTGGATAGACAGGATCTTTTTGTGTTGGATGATGGAAGAACAAGAGGTCATGGCTTCAAGTTGAGGAAAAGTAGATGTCTTAATGATCTCAAAAGGTTCAGTTTCCCGAACAGAAGCATAAGTATTTGGAATGACTTAGGCGAAGAGGTGGTGCAGGCGAAAAACATTCATGTATTTAAAACTAGATTAGATGAATGTAGATATGGAGATGGGACAGCACAAGCTTAGCTCAATTCCTGTATACTACAAATAGGTAAATACACACACACACACACACAGCAGCCACAGCGAGAAGACGTGTCTCAAACCGCCTCTCAACAAACCTAAGTAGTTTTCAGGAATTGTCTTGTCTCCAGTCTTCTTCAAAATTTGAAGTATTGCAAGTTATTATAGTCTACCAAAATGTAAACAACTATTGTCAGTAAGTATACATGAATGTTTTTATAGGAATTTTGGGAACAGCTGTTCAGTTTAGTACTGCAACTGACCTTAAAGATGGCCGTCCATGTAAACATTGGGGAACTGGATTTTCCAGGATTTGACAGTGAAACAAATATAATGGATCTGGTTAAAACGTTGATTATGAGAATTAGTGGACTAGAAAAGAAAGTGGAAGATCTAGTATCAAGAGACATGCCGGAAAATACTGAAAATACTATACAGAGTCTGATACAGGCCAATGAGACAGCGAACCAGGAGATAGAGAATTTGAAACGAGAAAATATTGAATTAAGGAGAAAACTGGAAGAGAGTAGTAACAAAACAGAGAAGGTAAGTAGTGTGTTAGAAGAGCAAAAGGCAAAGTGGGCACATGTGGAACAAGAACAGAAACAAGTGGTTAGTTTAAGGGAAATTATTCAGGAAGAAAGGGAAATGAACAAGAAAAAAATGGAAGAAAATGTAGTGAAAATATTGAAGAAAAAAGAGAAAATAGTGAGAGAAACAGTAGAAAGGAACAGATGTGTGATAATATTTGGAAACAGGGAGGAGGAAGAAAAAGTTAGGTCTGCGAGACTCGAGAGAGACTCAAATCAGGTGAGGCAAATATTGAACAAGATCGATCCCGAAGGAAACAAGTGGGAAAAAGAAATTGAGGAAGTAAGGAGGATAGGGATATATAAGAAAGGGGAAGCAAGACCAATTCGAGTTAAGATGTCTTCAGAAAGTGTAGTAAATGACATACTTAAGGTGACCTGGAAACTGAGTAAAGAGGCAGGGATGGAAAATATTATAGTAAGAAAAGACTTGAATGAAGAAGAAAGAGAAGTTTTAAAATCTTTGAAGGACCAAGTAAGGGAAAAAAATGACAGGAGGACAGAGGAAGAACGTAAAACTTTTTTTTGAAGAGTGATGGATATGAAAGCAAGGAAGTGGTATGTGAAGAACTAGATGTGAAGGAAACAAAGGGGATGGATATGAATATGAAAAAGAGAAGAACGAGTAATGATAAAAACAGTGCAGCGAATCTGAGTATCATGTTCAGCAATGTAGATGGATTAATATCTAAGAAAGGGGAAATTGGAGACTACTTAAATGAAAATAAACCTGAAATTGTTTGCTTGGTAGAGACTAAATTGCCCCGAGATGTCGATACAAAGTTATTTGGCTGGAATAATTATAAGATTTGGAGGAAGGACAGAGAAGGCAAATTTGGGGGAGGTATAGTGATATTAATCCGTAATGACCTAAGAGTAAAGAATATAGAAACTGAAAATACCAAGGATGAACTTTTGGGAGTTGTAATAGAGGACAGGTATGGAGAAAAAATGGATGTAATAGTTTTTTATATGCCCCCCAAAACTAGGGCATGGACAAAGGAAGATTACAAACAGTTAATAAGAGAATCCATTATCAGGCTAAAAATGTTAATTGAATGAAGAAATAGAATAATATTAATGGGAGATTTTAACTGTAGAGAAGTTGATTGGGAAAGTATGGATGCTGGGAAAAATGAGCAATCATGGGGAAATAAATTATTGGAATTGATGATGGAAAACATGTTAACCCAGTTGATCAAAGAAAACACAAGAATTAGGGGTGTTGATGAACGATGCAGGCTCGACCTAGTATTCACAAAGGACCCAAATGATGTGAGAAACATAACCTACCATTGCCCCTTTGGTAAAAGTGATCATCTGGTAACTGAGATGGATGTGGTAGGAGTGAGGGAAGGAGGAAGAGATGAAAAACACAGAGAAAATAGATACAATTATGGGAAGGCAGACTTTGCTTCCCTGAGGAACTTTTTCCAAAATTCAGAATGGAGTAAAATGAATATGATCACAAATGTTGATGAGAAATATGAGTTTTTGTTAGAAGTATATAAAACAGGAGTTACTAAGTATGTCCCAAAATTTTCTGCAGCTATGGAAAGGAAAAAAGAACGGTTTAACAACAGATGTAGGATGGCACAAGAGGCAAGAAAAAAAGCGTGGAATAAAGTGAGAAGAAGGTATAGTGAAAGGGCTTGGGAGGAGTACAAGCAGGTTAGAAATGAATATGTAAGGGTACGGAGAGAAGAGGAAAGGAAATACGAAAAAGATATTGTATCTAACTGTAAAAAAGAGCAGAAACTATTTTATAGGTTTGTAAATGGCAAAATGAAAGTTAAGGACAGTATAATACGACTCAGGGATGGAGATGAAACATACGAAAGAGAGGAAGACTTGTGTGAAATAATGAACAACAAGCTGCAGTCAGTTTATGTATTGGAAGACGAATTTAGGGAGCCTGAAATGGAACCCAGGCTGACGAGAATGGCTGAAATTACAGTTGACATGAATGAGGTGCTACAGCTGATGAAGGATTTGGATGTGAGAAAAGCAATGGGACCAGATGGTGTGGCTGGATGGATCCTGAAGGAATGTGGCGACCAGTTAGTGTGGCCAGTTTATGTCATCATCAAGACCTCGCTTGAATATGGACAATTACCTAAAGATTGGAAAAGAGCAAGTATTGTGCCAATCTTTAAGGGAGGAGATAGGGAGGATCCACTTAATTATAGACCTGTGTCACTTACTAGTATTGTTTGTAAAATCTGTGAGAAAGTTATCAGAAAAAGATGGATAAAGTATTTAGAAGAAAATGAAGTGATAACACCAAGACATTTGGTTTTAGGGAAGGAAGATCATGTGTTACTAACCTATTAAGTTTCTACAGTAGGGTAACAGATGTCGTACAGGAGAGAGAGGGATGGCCGGACTGTGTCTATCTGGATTTTAGGAAAGCATTTGACAAAGTGCCCTATAAGAGACTATTGTGGAAGTTGAGGACCTTTGGAGGGGTGCATGGGAAACTATTAGAATGGATGGGAGATTATTTGACAGGAAGGCAGATGAGAACAGTAATAACAGACAGGGTTTCACAATGGAGAAATGTGACTAGTGGAGTACCCCAGGCCTCTGTCCTGGCCCCAGTAATGTTTCTGATATATGTAAATGATTTGCAAGAGGGTTTGAATAGTTACATTTTTTTTTTTTTTTTTTTATGCAAGGAAGAAGGAACCAAAGGCCAGGGCCCACATACTGTTCCTTCCAAGAAAAAGTAAAAACAATACAAAAGAGAGCCAAATTCAAGATCCATTCATTTCGAGATGCCTGGACACACTGTGTTTGAAAGATTGGAGATCATAGGAAGCAGGGAATACAGACAGAGGGAGACAGTTCCAGAGTTGACCAGTTGCATAAATGAAGAACTGGAAGTAACGGTTAACTCTTGCATCAGAGAGTTGGACAGAAAAAGGATGAGAGTTTGTTGCTAGACGGGTACTACGTGCCCGTCGTAGAGGTGGAGGGATGCAAGCAGACAGTTCAGAGGAACAGTGACCATTGAAGTAGCGATAGAAGCGAGATAAAGAAGCAACAATGCGACGAAGAGACAAAGGTTGAAGGGAATCAGTAAGAGGAGGAGAGTTAATGAGACGAAAAGCCTTTGACTCCACCCTATTGAGAAGAACTGCATGTGGGGAGCCTCCCCACACATGAGAGTTGTACTCCATACACAGGTGAATAAAACCCGTGTACAAGGTCAACATCTGTGCAGGGGTAAAGAAAGTTCGGAGTCGGCCCAGAACACCTAATCTCTTGGAAGCAGATTTCACAAGAGATGTAATATGTTCTTTCCAAGACAAATCCCAAGAGAATGAAACCCCTAGCATGTTCAAGGATAATGCAGGACTGAGCTGGACATTATTAAACATTAGTGGGTAATCCTGAGGAAGATTCTGTCGGGTTGATAAGTGGAAGAACTGAGTTTTTGATGCATTAAAAATAACAAGATTATTTTTACCCCAATCAGAGATATGAGCCAAGTCAGAAATTAGGTGTGCCATAGCCTCATCCCTTGTTTGCTGAAGTAACTGCTGAGATGGACGTTGCAGAAATCTAATGGAAAGGTGAAGGGTGGAATCATCAGCATATGAGTGGATAGGGTTAGATGTACAGCTTAGAAGGTCATTAATGAATAAAAGAAAGAGAGTTGGTGATAGGACAGAGCCCTGAGGAACACCACTGTTGATAGGTCTAGGAGAAGAACGATGGCCGTCTACAACAGCAGCTATAGAACGACCAGAAAGGAAGCTAGAGATGAAGGCACAGATAGAAGGATAGAAACCGTAAGAGGGCAGTTTGGAAATCAAAGATTTATGCCAGACTCGATCGAAAGCCTTTGAGATGTCAAGTGCAATGGCAAAGCTTTCGCCAAAGTCCCGAAAGGAGGATGACCAGAAGTCTGAAAGGTAGGTGAGAAGATCGCCAGTGGAGCATCCCTGACGGAACCCATACTGACGATCAAAAAGAAGGTTGTGACTGGAAAGGTGCTTTAAAATTTTTCTGTTAAGAACTGATTTGAAAACTTTTGATACACAGGATGTTAAAGCAATTGGACGATAGTTGGAGGGTTGGGAAAGGTCACCCTTCTTTGGGACTGGCTGAATGAGAGCAAACTTCCAGCAAGAAGGAAAGGTACAAGTTGAAAGACAAAGGCGAAAGAGTTTACCTAGCCAGGGTGTAAGCACAGAAGCACAGGTTTTGAGGACAACAGGAGGGACTCCATCAGGCCCATATGCCTTGTTAATATTGAGGCCAGTGATGGCAGAAAATACATCAGCTGGAGAAATTTTAATGCCAGTCTTGAGGAAGTCTGAGGGGGGAAGTGATGGAGGAACAGCACCGGAATCGTCTAAGGTAGAATTGGAGGAGAAAGTCTGAGCAAAGAGATCTGCTTTATCAGTAGAAGAAATAGCTACAGAACCATCAGAGTAGAAAAGAGGAGGGAAGGACGATGAGGTAAAGTTGTTAGAAAGGTTTTTGGCAAGGTGCCAAAAGGAGCGAGAAGAATTCGAGTTGGAGAGTTGGGAACATTTAGCACAGATGAAATTATTTTTAGCAGAGCGAAGAACAGACTTAGCACGATTCCGGGCAGAAATATAAAAAAGATGTGATTCAGGGGTGGGTTAGCTCCAGTACCTTTTAAAGGCCCTCTCTCTGTTGCGGACAGCATTAAAACAAGCGTGATTAAATCAAGGCTTTCTTGCATTAGTCAGAGGATATGAAAAAGGAATGTATGCTTCCATGCCCGAGAGAATAACCTCCGTAATGCGCAAGGCACACTCAGACGGCTCCCGGCCATGGAAGCAATAATCATTCCAAGGAAAATCAAAGAAGTACAGCCTGAGGGCCTCCCAATCTGCAGCTCCAAAGTCTCATAGGCGGCATTTCTTTGGAGGGTCCACAGGCCGTACTGGAGCAATAGGACAGACTAAGGTAATAAGGTTATGATCGAAAGAGCCAACGGAGAGAAAAGATTAACAGTATAAGCAGAAGGATTAGTTGTTAGGAAAAGGTCAAGTATGTTGGAACTCTCTCCATGGCGGTCAGGGATACGGGTAGGGTGCTGTACAAGCTGCTCTAGGTCATTAAGGATAGAAAAGATGAAGGCTTGTTCACCAGGTGGATCAGTGAAAGGAGAGGAGAACCAAAGGTGGTGGTGAACATTGAAATCTCCTAAAATGGAGATTTCAGAGAAAGGAGAATTGGATAGAATGTGTTCCATAGTAGAAGTAAGATAGTCGAAGAATTTTTGATAGTCAGTAGCATTAGGAGATAAGTAAACAGCACAGATGTATTTAGTCAGAGAATGACAGGAAAGCCGAAGCCAGAGAGTAGAGAATTCAGAAGAATCAAGTTCAGGAACACGAGAGCAAGATAGATCATTGCGTACATATACACAACAGCCACCTTTGGCTTTGAAATGAGAATAGAGAAAGTAGGAGGATACAGAAAAGGGTTTGCTATCAGTTGTCTCAGACAGAAGAGTCTCAGTAAGAAAGAAAAGGTGAGGTTTAGAGGAGAAGAGGTGGTGCTCAACAGAGCGAAAGTTAGAGGAAAGGCCGCGAATGTTACAGAAATGAAGAAGGAGTGAGTCAGACAGTGGTTCCAGGCAGCTCCGAGAGTCGTCACCAGGAGAGGGGCGGATGGTGGGGGCATTTATGGTCCCCCCCGGGGACTCAGAGGCACGATTATCATTAGCCATTTTTTAAACAAATTTGAAAAGGAAGTTTAGTGTGTAGCGTGTATGTAGTTTGGTGTTGACAGTTGGAGAAACTTGTATTGGAGAGCATGCTGGTCTACTCTCTGTGTTACTGAGACACTGAAAAAGTTCAGCAA
>JAGKTI010002230.1:0-69748 GCA_018397915.1 Birgus latro | reverse complement strand
AGCTTCACTTCCATATGTTAGAGTTGGTATCACAATACTGTCATGTAACAACTTTTTCACTTCCATGCTCACCTCCGTTTCTTATCACTGCTTTCAACGAACCAGCAACCTTCCTTCCCTGCTGCACCCTTTCGAGCACTTCACCCTCCAGACTTCCATCCTTACTCGTCACACTACCCAAGTACTTAAAGGCACTCACATTCTCCATATCCTTCCCATCCAATCTCACTGTGCATTCACTGGCTTCACTTCTCTTGAAGACCATCACTTTACTCTTCCCTACATTCACCTTTAGATTCCATTTCTTGCACACTCTCCCAAACTCATCTACCAAGCCTTGCAGCTCCCCTTCATCTTCGCTCAACAACACAGTATCATCTGCAAACAACAGTACAGGGAGTTTCCAAACACTGCCCTCTCTCACTAGGGCTGCTCCAACATCCACTGCCCGACCTTGTATCTCTTTTATAACCCCATCCATGTACAGATTGAACAACCATGGAGACATGACACATCCTTGTTTCAATCCAACCTTCAAATGGAAGGATTCACTCAGGTTGCCATCCACACGCACTGCAGCCTTAGCATTATGTGATCAGTAAATCCCAGCCACGTCTTGGATTTAAGCCCATATTAGCCATATCTGTTGGAATGCCTTAGCCAACTAGACCATGGATAATCCTTTTATGGTTTATACAGTCACCACCCAGTTCTGTAAACAGTTTTCTGGGTTACAGAAATAATTCTAGTTTGTCACCTGGTGTAGATGTACACTACCCTAAAACAGCAATACTGTACCGGTATATTTAGTGAATAGATGGTGGGTGCCTGTACTCAGTACACTGTATCATGTAGAACGTACAGTATACTGTACTGTACCGTACGTATACATTTTTTTCCCTCTGCTAATGAGCTCATTTATATTAACCACCACTTTTCTTCAAACTTTATATTTTTTTTTTTTAAGTACAGTAATCATTTCATCTATCCTGTATGTCTCTTTAATTATGAAACTGACTTTTAAAATCCCAAACCTGGACTCACCTTTCTTTCTTTCTTTCTTTCTCTGCTAATACTATTTTACAGCAGTACCAGTAGAAACTCTAATTCAGCCTTCTTTGCCATCTGATTTGGTCCTTACACAGTAATGTATATCCTCACCTTGTGCACCTTGTAGTATAGACACATTCACAGAAGGCATATACTGTACATTGAGTACTTAAGAAGTCTCCGAAAGTGAGACTGAGGATAGTGTTTCAGGATCACAGCTTTGGCCTGGCACTGCAGCCCACCTACCTGAGTTGAGTTGACAGGGACAGAGTTAATGGGTGTTTGTATACCTAGCCAGCTCCATTGTCTGGATATATCTGTGATACCAGTACTGCTTGACAGCATCCACTGTGTCCATCTCCCATTGGAAGAAGAAAACTGTATGTTGTGTGGAAGAGAGGAGTATTTTGGAGGAAGTTCAGTCAAGGCCATCCCTAAGAGGGAGCAGAGTATCAGATGATGATGATGCATCTCTTTCTTACAGCACAGACACTCAGTTTGGTGGTAATAAAAGATCTCAGTGAGCACCTCAATTTTGCAATACATATAAGTATGTCAGCGAGATGCCATAACAACAACAGCAGCAACTTTAAAATTTCCTTACCTTAATATGAATGAATATTAACAGCATGATTTGCTCGTGGCTGATACTTTATGAAAGTGGGAAAAAGATTTACTTTGATGATGATTCTCATGTTAATCAGCAGTTGCTCAGTGTTGTACCTTTCTCTGTTAAAAGAGCAGTTATTTAAGTTTTGGGTCCTAAAGTATCTGTATTGATAAGAGATCCATCATTATTAATGAGAAAATCATTGAAGTATTAGTTCAGTCTGCTCTTGAACTGCAGTAATGTAGTACCAGCAGTGAATTATTATTGAAAGAGGTCAGTGAACATTTTATGTAAACTTGTACTTACCATTCGTTACCTATGAGTATACTGTTGTTTTTGGCGAGGGATACCAACAATAATGTTAGGAAAACATGTTTTGAAGATAAGCCTCACTATGAAACAACATTTGCTAGCAATCTTTTTCAGTACTGTATCTAGATAAAGTTCACTTGGGTGGACCCTTGTACAGTACCTCAATAAAGGTTTGCTCTCAAAGTGTTACTTCAAGCATCTTATTCTTCATGTACCACATGTTAAATTTCCATACCTTGTCTCGTCAGGCCACGGACCAAGAATCTCTCAGAGCGTTGGAGGGGTTGATGAATGAGTTTTTTGGTCCAGCCACCAGTAACACCAGAAAACGGGACATTGAGACCATCCTTAGTAATTTTGGGCAACAGCGAGGAGCGTGGAAGCAATGTCTCTACTACCTGGCACACACACACAACTCTTATGTCTCCATGTACTGTCTCACTACACTAGAGGTATGACTGTTATTTATTTGCCTCTTTAATCTAGTGATATATCTTGGCACAAGCTGCTTGTGTGTATTATACTGTAAACATTATATCTCTGTTTGTCATCATCAGCCAGACTTGACTGTATTCTTGGTGGCATAGGAGCCTTTGTAGCTCCTTCTCTTTAGTGGTTTGTTTTGCATGCTACGCTTTAACATTGTATTGTATGAGATGATGTATGTACACTGTGTGTATGTTTAGTATCAATGTTATGTGTGTTAATAATATACAAGGAGTTATTAATGTGCAGAGAAAATTGCAAAAGGAAAGATGTTAGGATCTCTCCAAAGGTAATTAAAACAGAACCCTGCATTTTGTACCACAGAATATCATCAACAAGCAATGGGTGGGGCTGATGGCAGAGGAGAGGACAGAGATTCGGTCAACCCTGTACCGGTTTGTACTGGAGAACCACAAAGTCGCGCCGTACTACATCCGCAACAAACTGGTCAAACTGGTGGTTGACATTGCCCGACTCTCATGGCCACACTTCTACCCAGACTTCTTCACCAATGTTTTATCAGTGGGTATTATGTTTTTCTTTGCATGATCTAAACCCATTGATTTCAATAATGTCCTTTTTAGTTTACTCTTGCCCATACCAGACAGTTTTATTCAGCTTAGAAAGGGCCTGATGCTGAAGGGGCTTGTTAAGGCTGGGCTTGACTCTTCCACAGTGAGAGTCTTCCATAACTGAATAAAATAATTCAGTAGCAGCAGTAATACAATATAGAATACATCATCATCATCATCATCATCCAGACCTCCTTTCCTACCCTAGGGAAGGGTGAGGAGTAGCAACGTAGGAATTATATGATTTCCGGTAGCTCCCTACAGTTGGAGGACATACTTTGACATTGCTTGTTTCTCGTAGTCATACTTCCACCCAGATTTCTTCACCAGTGTTACCATTGGGTATTATATTGTTTCCTTCCTTCACCATGTTCATCATCCTGACCCTTTGTTTAAGTACAGGCATACCCTGGTTTAATGATGCAGTTAGTTAAGTAAAATCCTATCTCTTGGCGGATTATCGTAGCTCTGGGTAGATTTAAGATGTAAAGTATAGGGATGCATTTATGAGCCTTGGGTTTTCCCCCCGACCAAGTCCTAAACCCACCCAAATGAGTCCAAGAACAAGTTTCTTGCTGATCTAAACCCCCAGATAGCTTTAAAACAAGCTAAACTAAACCCAAAAATATACTCTGAAAATCATCATATATAAGTCTCGAAAAATCAGACTTAGTAAACTGTACCCAAAATGTCAATGTTCACCCCACCCATGACTAAAACACATTAATCTAAATGTAAAAACAGTTTGTAAATCAACCTAATCACAAAATTTAAGTCTAGAATATTATCAAAATCGGTAAAAAAATCAAAACCCATTATCAAACCAGGGTTTGGCTGTCGATAGGCAGGATAGGGTGGCATTTCAACCCCCATTGCTAATCTGGAGTATCGTATATCGGGGTCTGCCTGTGCCAGTACTGAATAAGGTAGGATCCAGAAATCAAATCAAGCACAGAAGTGGGAAAACTATCAACTTCATTCACTCGTCATTCAATCTCCTACAATCCTGGCTTTTCATAGGCTTTACTATCTACACATTTATTTTGGTATTTTTCTTTGTAGCTCCATTTCTTGTTATCTACCAAATACAGTCAATTCCTATTATCCTTTTGTTAACCTCTTGAACCCAAGGGTGTATTTATTATATTTCTGGGCTGAGTGGTTACCAGAAGGAATACCCACATGGAGGGAAGGATGAGTGAGAAATTAAGTACGAGAGTGTAGGTGAGTGAGGTGAAGGAGAAAAGGAGAGGGAGACCGAAGTTTAAGTGAAGGGATGGGGTGGAAAGGTAGGTGAAAGATGGAGGAACCCATATACCGTATTCCTAACAGGGATTGGACGATGGGTAGAGTAATAGATGTGTTTGAGTAGGAATTAGGGTTTAGTTAATGATGATAAAGGTATAACTCTTTGGTACCCTCTTTCAGTTATCACGGAGTCCTGATACAGTGGTGTTGTGTATTGTGTTCCTGCAAACCATCAGTGAGGAATTGGCATGCCCTCGTGAAGAGCTGTCATACTCCCGACGGACTGAGCTGCGGCGACTTCTCTCCCAGCAAGTTCCTACAATGCTCACACTGCTCTCAGGTCAGGAGCTATATTTATAAAGGATTGTAATTAATCTTTTAATTATATACAAGCCTCCGTAATAGTTAAATATTATCACAGATTATTTTGTGTTTCATACATTTTTACTTTAGTAGCTATTTACTCATATTTGATTATGAAGTCTTTGATAGCTGTGTGATTGGAGACAAGGGTATATTTGTCTTCACCCATACAAGTGAATGCAGGACAGTGTGAGTATAAATTGTATTCTGCAAAATACTATACAAATAGATGAATACAACTGAAGCTGAGAAGAGTTCTGATATGCAGTGTTTAGGTTTTACAGTAAATTGCCATTATCCATGAGGCAGCTGACTTTTATAGAATCCTTTAAGGGGCAGCCCAGAGCCTTTCCCTTGGGAGGGTTATTTGGGTTGATGGTTCGGGTTATAATGATAATACTGTGTTAATGAGTTATCAGGGAACAAGAGATGGGATAAAGATGATAATGATGTCCTTTCAGGGTTATTAGAAGGTGTGGTTGAGAAGCACAAGAATGCAGTGACAGCAACACCACCTCCCTCCCCCACACACTCCCACAGTCACTCACCCAGTCGTTCCACTCTATCATCATCACCCATCCAGACTGGTTAGTATTCTGTTGCCATTGTGAGTATTTGCAGAGAATTATGATATGCTTTACCCATTTGCTATACTATTTTCACTTCAACTTGGCCTAAAGTTGCCATCTTTCCATCAAGAATGCTGGGGGCGGATTCTGAAAGCTCAAAAATCCTCGCAAGTCCGCCATCTTTGGCCGTAAGAGCAACTTTTCACTTATGACATATTCTGGAGCCCTAGAAAACGAGCGCAAACCCTATGCTGCGTTGTCAATTCTCCTCTTAGAGTTGCGCCATGTGGGAGGCAGCCCTAAGTACATCGTAAGCCTTATAACTCTTCTATTTTTAGAAATATTGTAGCTCAAACATCCCCCAAATCCTTAGAATTAAATCACGCATCAATTAATCCTTAAGTGCATACAACTGTTGTGATGCTACAAAAAATAATAAGTACAAGTGGCAGCAGACCGTCGTAGATGATGCCAATATACTATGTCGCAGCAAGTACTACTTCGATATAAGTGGTAAAGCTAGCATTGTCGGCCAATATAGCCTTCCTGCAAACAAGTTACAGCCTACTGATATAATGTTCACAAAAATTTGATTAAACAAGCCAATGTAAATAAGAAACTCATCTAAAATACGGTGATAGCCTACATGACACTATGTCGAAAAAATTGTGAATCAGCGCATTTATTTCTTCCACTGAGAAGTTCACTACCCTTCTTCTATAGCTACATAATATTTTGATGGTCCTCCACTGCTTCAATACCGTCGTGGAAATTAATCTACTGGCGGTGTGGAAACATCGTCTGCTACCACTGTGACGTCATAGTCTGGTGTACTGTGATTGGTTTCTCGGGTTTAAATTGAGAAACCTTCCGCTCCTTGATTGGCCAACACCTGCGCTGGGGCAGACTCCAGTTTGCTGGTGTCAGGTCTTAAGATTGTCATACAACACTCTCCAGAATAGCATTTATCAAAACCTCGTATGCACATCGCAAAAGTTCTCGCAGATTTTCTTGTAACCCAGACACCTTTCAGAATCCGCTTCCTGAGCTTTAACACTAGATAAACACCAGAATATGATGCTAGTCACAGAGAAGTGCTGAGGAAAGGATGTAGAACTGTAGCATTGTCTTTCTTCCACTGAGCTGCATGATAAACTGCTAAAAGTTGAAATTCTTGGTTCAGTTATGGTCAAGGAAGTAAGTTGGTATATTTTCACCTGACAGAACTAGGCCTTCCTGAGAATCTGAATACTAAGTCGTGGTTTTGAGGTAGGAATGAGTCTCCTTGGTTAGCTATTTGACCAGTTGACTCTTCAGTCAGATTTCATTGAGTTATCAACTGAACTGAAAGGCATTAAGGATTTCGTCAGGGTAGACCAGAGTCGTTTTAAGTAACGTTTCTTTTATATACGTGTATACTGAATGAGATTATCTGATAGTTGGATGAAAGCCTTAGAAGTACTTCTTATTTGTCCCCCTTTTTTTCTGTTAATTCCTCAGTAAATAGCAGAAATATGCGACTTTTTATTTTGTTAATAAATGTAAAGGTGATTCGTGAGTTCTCACAACGTAAAGGACCAGATGCATGGGAAAAATCATGATACAGTATTTTGAAACACGTCCCTGTCTTAAAACAAGGATTGCCTTTACTCATGCATTTGCTGTGTGTCATAAAAGGTGGTTAATCTGTGAGTCGTCATCATCATCATCCAGACCAGTGAAGTCATATTCTGTTTTCTTTCTGCCATTTTACAGTTTTATATTGTTTGGAATAGATTTTGCATATTGAAGTTGTCACATAATGATGATGATGATGATTACGATGGTGATAATCATGATGATCGTGTTGTTAAATTGATAAGTGTATTATTAATGTGCTTTTTTGTGTTGTTGCCAGGGACACTGCTAAGCAATATGTTCCACAACCTGGAGAGCAATAGTAGCATGCGTGGTGGGTGGGTGTTGCCTCCCCTCGACACAGAGAGTGAGACCGTGGCTGCACTCTCCCTCAACTGCCTCACACATCTCTTCTCATGGATTCCTCTTTCATCACTCATCACACCACACATCCTCAACACTATATTCCTCTTTGCCTCTCTTGGAGCTGACCCTCAGGTAGTGTCTCAAGTGTGCTTGGCATCTCACATATGACTCATACCGGTTTATTTTGTTCATGTTTTGTGATGATTGAACATGCTAATACATGTAGGTCTTTTCACATGATGGCAGCCCTCCATGGGCCATGGTCTTGAGCCATTTCCCTTATCAGTACCCCATTCTGGAGGTCTTCACCCATGGCCTTATCATTTTCCTTGTTCTGCCTCAGGACATTCTTCCCTCCACACTCATGCCTGTGACTTTCCTTAACCAGTAAACCTCCCCCATCTTCTCAACATGTCCAAGCTGTTGCAAACTACTGGATTGCATCACTTCTCAAATATCTCATGAGCTAAATCTTTCTCTTGCAATGCACTGTTCTCAGTAGTCATTCATAGAAGCTGCACTCGTCCATCTTGGTACAGCACACCCTCACATTAACCTGCTGTAAATGTTATGCCTGTCACAAACTTCTCTTACCTTACCATCACAGGTGTGGGATTTTGATTGTTTATGTATTGTACCTAGTTATTTGGTATTCATTATTGCAGACATACGTACAGTATTTATTCTCTCTTAGTTGTATATTATTCTTTGTATGGTAATTACTTTTCCTTTTTACCTTCTATTGCTTGCTTGCAGATAATGGGTCTGCTCAGTCAGACAGACTGGGGTAACACAATAACAACAACGGAAAACTTCTGTTTCAGATGTTCTGCTTTCCTTGCATTTACTTTTTCCATTAATAGTTCTTCTGCAGTACCTTCCCTGTATGCCTTTACTTGTTCTTCATTGAACTTCTTGTGCCTACAGATTTTTTTTTTTTCTTCAATGGCCAATGCCAGATAATTTTCATTCAGCCTGGTTGAGGTATGTCAGTCTGTTGAGGGTTAGATACAATCTCAGTGGCCTATTCAGTCTGGGGACTTTTTTTAAATGTTATTCTGAATAATTTCAGACAGTTTTATTGACCTTACATAATATATTCCTTGGTAATTGAGATACTGTTACAGTTTTTTTATCCTTTCTCTTCTGTTCTGAGATTATATACGAGTCTGTATGTTCTTCCTGATTTTTTGTAAGTTTCTCCTCCATTACATCTCCTTTCTGATATGTGGACAGCATAACCGTGTCCACAATGGGTCCCTGGAGAAGAACTCAGCACCGGGGGAGTCTCTGGGTGTCCTGGCCATGGGTGCCATCAATGAAATCATGAGCAAGAACTGCGTCCCCCATGACTTTGAGGACTTCCTGCTCCAGATGTTCCGAAACACATTCCACCTCCTGCAGCGCCTGGTGAGAGATGAGCCCAACACAACCTCGCGTCTGCAGCTCCTCGATCCTAGGTTAGTTTTATTGATGGACATAAGTGAATCCCTAATAATGTGTCGTCTATTTTAATGCCCCTTCCCCCCTCCCCCTTTTTTTTTTTTTTTTTTTCTGTTAAGACCACAGTAGCTTAATTACTGTATAGAAATATTACCACCTAAAGTTTCATTGTCATCATTAAGTCTTTGTCAGATCCCACAGTTTCTGTCCTGTTTATTTATGGCCAGATACTTTAATGCCAGAGGAGGTGGCCAGTAACAAATTGCTGCCATATTGCCCTGCCCTCCACTGTTAGGCAGATCTGTCTCCATCCCACACCATTCATTCACATACCTCTCTACTCCATTTCACTAGACACTCTGTTGCTTAGTTCATCCTGTCATGTGTCTTTCCTTGCTTTCTGGGCCTTGGCTCATCAATGGTAATGATGTAGTTTAGGGAGCTGTAGTTGCTTGGTGGTTAACCTACTGAGATTTACACATTTTTTCTGTTGATGTTCACTTGTATAGGTTTGAGAACAGCTGATATGTAGTCTACCAGGTATTGCATTTGCTTCCATTGTTTTTCTTTCAGCTACATAGACAAATTCACTGAGTTCCTGCGACTTTTTGTTAGTGTACACTTGCGTCGGTTTGAAAACAACTCACAGTTCCCCGTGCTGGAGTTCCTGGGTCTGCTGTTCCGGTACACCTTTCGGCAGCACAGTGTGGAAGCGTACTTCAACTGTCTCGATGTGTGGGGTATCTTTCTGGACCACCTCTCGGCCAAGACACATGTATCTCAAGACCAACCCACTCTTCCAAGGTATGTTTTATATTATTTTTATATTGATTTTATGTATCCAGTATTAGTACCTTATGTAATGTGTTTCCTATATATCGTTATTTGAGCTCACTGTCAGCTGTCATTAAGAGTCAGGAGAGTGTTCCAAAATATCAACTTTCTCCATATAATTCATACTCCACCTTAGATAAAGGTAAAGATAATGGTGTGGAGAGACACCAGTGAGGCTCAAAGCTTCAGTGTTTATCTCTACATCTTAACCCTTTGAGCCTGTGGTGGATTAGTCACTCACTGTTTTGGCATACAAGGCCAGTGCATCATTGAGGTTACCACAGGTGACCCCTGAGGTGTACCTCAAACACTCATTTTGCCTACTAGCCCACAAAGGACGGATGGACCTGAGTCAGGTGGCCAGGATTCAAATACTGGCAATATTGGGGCAGCAGATTTTTAGCTGCCAGTGCTAACCACTCGGCCACCACAGTGATAGCAAATTAGAGGAAAGTGTCTAGTTAGCGTTGACGTGGTAATTTCTTCTCCGACGCCTGGCTCCCATTCTGATGTAAATACCCCGTACATTCACGACCCTGTTACATTTTAAAAGGATGAACTGATCACCATAGGATGCCCTTCCATACCTCTCAACCCTTGGTATTTCTGTTTTATTCATGGTATTCTTAGATTATTTTACTCATGTTAGGAGACTTCAGATTGGAGGGATTGAAGTTTTCATTAACCCATTCAGTACCCTGGCATGCTTATAAGTTGAGTAGTCGTTTGGATAGAACACTGATATAATAGGAAAATATGTCATGGGATTAAAGGGGTTAAGTAAAACAACTGCCAGTCGATTCACTTAAAATGCGGCATAGCTAAGTGTCTAAATTATCTGGCAGGAGAAAAACACTCAGCTGTATTATAAATACAGTACAGTAAGTTGCTCTTGTAAATCACCTTTTTTGACAGTTGCTTTGCTGTTAAATTTCCTGTAAATTATACAAGGTGCTATCCAAAATTTTCCAGACTGAGATTGTGACGCCTGTTGTAGTAGCACGATGTGCCTCTAGGTGGCAGTACTAACATGAATTGTGAGTCAGTGTGCCACGCGGCACTTAGCTAGGTGGACCTGGGGATTAGTGACATTCCTTTGTTTGCTGTGCTGTCGTGCACGTGTCGTCTGGCATTTTTTAGATGGATATAGAAAAGGAACAACGAATTTGCATCAAATATTGTCCAAATCTCTGGAAAAATGCATGAGAGACCCTGGGAAGGACTCAACAATTTTTTGGTCCGCACTCTCTTCGTCGGACAGTCTCACCAAGGCCAGACAGGTGAAAATAGTGTCAGGAGCACGCTGATCATTTTCTTTGACATCAAGGAGATTGTGCACAAAGAATTTGTCCCAGCTGGCCAAACTGTCAATTCCAGCTTCAACTGTGATGTTTTGTGGCAACTGCATGAATGTGTGAGAAGGCGACGCCCCGACCTTTGGCGAGATGACAACTGGCTACTTCACCATGACGACGCCCTGGCTCACAGTGAGCTCTATACCCAGCAGTTTTTGACCAAGAACAACATGACTATCGCCCTCCACCCTCCTTACTCACCGGATTTAGCCCCCTCTGACTTCTTTCTTTTCCCAAAAATGAAGATCAAGCTGCAAGGGCATTGTTTTGATACCATTGAGGACATCCATAAGGAATAGCAGGTGGCGCTCAACACCATCGAAAAGGACTTTCAGGGAGTGCTGTAGCAATGGAGGAAGCACTGGGACCGGTGTACCAATGTGCAAGGGAACTACTTCCAGGATGATGGTGGCCAATAGGAGTTATGATGAGTTTTCCGCTTTATATAGCATTAGTCTGGAAAATTTTGGGTAGCACCTCATAGAAACCTTGTTACTAAAGTTTCATTGCTGTCATTAAAGCTGATTTGCAAGTTCCTCAAATTTACATGGAGCACATCCCTGACTTAAATGAGGCCTACCCATATTATATTTCATCAGCCATGCAAACTCAATAATATTCCTTGTGCTTTTGATAATCCTGTTCATTTTATGTTGTTTTCTAGGTATGAAGATGCTTTGATATCACTGGCAAGAGGGATTCTGCACAAAATACAACTACGACACAATCAGGTAAGTAAATGACCTTGCTTATTACAGATAACAAGGTTTTCAGTTTGTTCCTTGCAGTGTTGGTGCTGGGTGGTCTTGTTGGTTAGAATGCCCTCATCAAGGTGATGGCATTATCAGTGTGTGACTCTGGATTTAATCCCCAAGAGGTAACTGGCTGCATGTGACACACTCGGGTATTTTATTCAGACCTACACCAGAAGATGACACAAAACTATATTCCACACCAGCCATCTTGTCCGTTGATTCACACATTCTCATAACAGTTGTCTCTAACTAACCGAGTTGTTTTTATTATTATTATTATTATTTTTTTAATGGCGTGGCAATCTGTGTCATGTTCATATTTATTTGTAAATTTAATACACGCCTTTAATGAATCTCGGATGGTGCCATAGAGGGTGTGGCTCTGTGGACAGGTTAGTAGGTTCACAGTTTTTTTTTTTTTTTTTCAAGGATGAAGGAACCAAAGACCAGAACTTGAGAAGGTAGAAATACAGGTACTATAAAAGGACTTTAAGATATGGGAAGTAGTTTGAATAGTAACAAATGCTACCGTATATTTTGAAGTTGCATTTAATTTGTTGTGTTATCTTCATCTGGTAGCTATGAATTAGTCTGAACTATTGCCAGTGTATGGAAGGATTATTTATTTCCCTAAGATTATCCCCCCCCATCTCTCTCTCTCTCTCATTGTTTCACTTTCATGTTTCGTTTTCGTTTTCGTTTTTGAAGGCTCCAACATGCTTGCATGCGTCGGCCTTGGTCACCTAATGGCTGCTCTCCATGCTGCTCGATCCCTGGCAGCCTCCCTGTTCAGTCCCTTAACCCTTAATTCACACTTAATGTCTCTTCATAAATTCCATTCTTTTCCAGAAACATTATTGTATTGTATGTACAGTTGTTTAAATCTGTTGCCATGCAGTTTACATAATTTTAGAGGAAGGTGTTTTGTTACAGGAAATGTAGGTATTTGTAGTTTTTGAGTTCAAGGAATGTACTTTATCGGTTACAGAGATATAGGTAAATGGTATTCAGGAGCACAGCAAGGTGTTGTATGTAAAATAAATGTCTAAGTGACAGGTATTACAAAGGATCGTAATGGTGCAGAATTATCTCCCAGTTGTTAAGCATGATCAGCAGTTCTTTAATTTTATCCATGGTTCTTAGGCTGAACTGGAGGAACTGGACCATGAAATCTGTGAGGAAATCAGTGAAAGTAGCACAACACATTATGGTGAGATTGGCACTGGTGAGGATGTCTCCGAGTGGCATTCATTCTTCACCCGCAACCTTGAGCTCATAGCAAGAATAGCCGAGCTTCTCCCCGACCAAATATTTACACTTGTGGTAAGATGATGTTAGATACTCATGCAGTGTGGTACAGTATAGAAATTTAGTTGTAGATAAATAGTTGTGTAGTTATTAACACTCCTCCCTTAAGCTGAATATAATGGCCTGCCATTAATTGGAATAAAACTACAAAATACCATAGCTGATTATCCTCTTTGTGTATTAAAAACAATTTATACCCATCCATTTACAAAATGCTGGGTCCATCCCTCCAGTACGGGCCATGGAGTGATGCCACCAAATTGTACCTGAGTCTGCAGTCCAATATGGTAGAGCAGAATGGTCGACGGCGATTAAATATATCAGCCGAGCATGAGTGTCCGCGTCTACATTGCCTCCTGCGTGACCTGTCTTCCCTCCTGCAAGCGGTGGGTCGGCTGTCCACACTCTTCCTGGGTGAACAGCTGCCCAAGCGCTCCTCCACCGCCATCCAAGTCATTGAAAAGTGAGTTTGAGATATACTGTACTTAGCTTAGCTGTTGCATCATCATAATCACCTTCCATACTTTTTTCTAATTTAAGTATTGGGTAAAGCATGGATATGGAACACTTCGTTAGTTCGTTTGTCACATTTTTCGTCCATCTGTCCAACATTCAGTTCATTATTTCCTCATCAGGAGTATAAAGACCTGGGGTTAGATTACTGTATTTATTCCCGACATTTAGGGGTGAGTGACCTGTCACTTGCCTGATTAATATTACATGAACTATAAACCTCAACCCCACTTCTGGGTAAACTCTTACATGTCACACATGGCTGGAGGGCCTTAAGCCACTAGACCATCAGGTGTCTGGCTGTTACCATCACCATCATCATCTAGCTCTTATACTTCTGGTAGATGGGGGCACTCACCATTCACTCACTCAGTGTAGTGCCGCTCTTAGGTGTCTGCCCTTTCCTCTCCTCCATCTTTCTTTCCTTCCATCCTCTTCTGTCTTTCTTTCCTTCATTCCTTCCTCGTCCTTCTGCCTACGGGTGACTTTACACTCCTGTTTTTCTTTCCTTCACTCTTTCATCTTTCTTCTGCCTGTGGGTGACTCAACACTGAGTGACAAGCCAAATGGTTTCATGTACACAAGGAGACCATTTGCTCTGCTGGGTGGCAACCATATAACCAAATTTTGGTGCCTGGTGGTTTAGTGGGCAATTTCGGCACTCCATTCAGATTGAGCTGGTAAAGGTGTATATCCGAGGGGTGGTTGGGGTTTATTGCTCACGTAATGCCACTCAGGGATGAGTGAAGTTGGTCACCCTCATTTTAAATGTCAAGACCAACTTGCCTGGCCCCAGGTTCCTGCCCTTCTCATGGGGCAATGTAGGATTGGATGATGATGATGAAAAAAATTTGTACTGTAAATATTCTCATTTTGTTCCTTTTGAGGTCCAGTATGGTATAACGAAGACTAGATCACCAGTCTACTTCTCTTGGTGCCATTACATGGCTAAAACCTTCTCTGATCTCATTAGGATTGAACCCTTGACACATATTAAGATGCCATCCTGGCTGGGTGAAGTATGTACTGTACTATCACAAACAGTCCACTGCTAGCTTTGTGTCATGCTTTCGTGATTTCTGATTTCATCCTGGATATCAGAGTATCACTTCCTTGTACTGTATATTCTTTTGTTGTGTGCTTCATATTGGCATCACATAAATATTTTCATGTAACACTTCCATCAACACAGTTGGCCAGGAAGTATTGGCAAACTTTTCACGACCCTTGCTGAGCTCCAGGCCTCATATGAGGCAGAGTGAAGGTCTGCACAGGCCAAACTGCAAGCTGCATATGAGGTACAGTTTACATTGGTTATGAAGCAGTGATTCAGGGGAGGTAAAGCACCTTGCAAAGAATCAGCCTGGCAGGTGTTTATTGTAGTAATACAGTACTCATACTGTAGTAGTATCTGTGGTATTAGAGGTAGACTGCGAGATGATGCTGATTTCATGTGTGCGGCATGTCGGGGAGAGCAGGAGGAGATTGTTAGGCGTGAGAGGGTTGAACTTGCAGGTGAGTCTCTTGAGTGTGTGGAGGAGTTTTGTTATTTGGGAGACATGTTATGTGCCGTATGTGGGGCTGGAGTTAGCTCGGTTGCTAATGTGAGAAGTGGTTGGAAGAAGTTCAGGGAGCTGTTGCCTCTCCTGACATTGAGAGGACTCTCCTTACGTGCTAAGGGGTCTTTGTATGCAGCATGTGTTAGGAGTGTGATGCTGTATGGTAGTGAGACCTGGGCAGTAAAGGAAGAGGATATTCTCAGGTTTAAACGTACAGAAATGACAATGATTAGGTGGATATGCAGTGCGTCCCTGCGTGCAAGGCCTGGGGGGGGCTGGGTTTACGATGGAAGAGTTGAGAGGTAGGATGGGGCTGGAGTGTATTGGTGTTGTGATGAGGAGAGGTAGGCTGAGGTGGTTTGGACATGTGGAGAGGATGGGGGAGGATAATTGGGCACAGAGGGTGAGAAGTGTTAATATTGGGGGAGGGGTTGGGAGGGGTAGACCGAGAAAGACATGGGACGAGGTCATTAAATGTGACTTAAGGGTTAAGGGACTGAATAGGGAGGCTGCCAGAGATCGAGCAGCGTGGAGAGCCGCCATTAGGTGACCAAGGCCGACACATGCAAGCATGTTGGAGCCTTCAAAAAACGAAAACGAAAACGAAACGCTCACTTCCCTGTTTTTTATCACTGCCTTCAACGAACCAGCAACCTTCCTTCCTTGCTGCACACTTTCAAGCACTTCACCCTCCAGACTTCCATCCTTACTCATCACACTATCCAAGTACTTAAATGCACTCACATTCTCCATATCCTCCCCATCCAGTCTCACTGTACATTCACTGGCTTCACTTCTCTCAGAGACCGTCACTTTACTCTTCCCTACATTCACCTTTAAATTCCGTTACTTACACACTCTCCCAAACTCATCTACCAAGCCTTGCAGCTCTCCTTCATCTTCACTCAACAACACAGTATCATCTGCAAACAACAGTACTGGGAGTTTCCAAACACTGCCCTCTCTCACTAGGGCCGCTCCAGCATCCACTGCCCGACCTTGTATCTCTTTTATTACCCCATCCATATACAGATATAACAACCATGAAGACATGACACATCCTTGTTTCAGTCCAGCCTTTAAATGGAAAGATTCACTCAGTTTGCCATCCACACGCACTGCAGCCTCAGCACCCTCGTACATACTCTTCCTTCAACAACTTCCCATCCACTCCATACATTCTTAATACTTTCCACAATCCTTGTCTATCCACCCTGTCATATGCTTTCTCCATATCCATGAAGGCTGCATACAACTTCTTTCCCATCTCTAGAAACTTTTCCACTAAAGATCGAAGAATGAATATCTGATCTACACAACCTCTTCCCTTCCTAAAACCTCCCTGTTCTTCTCTAACTAATTCCTTTGTTATTTCCCTAACTCTGTCAATAAGTATCCTACCATATACTTTTCCTATTACACTAAGAAGGCAAATGCCCCTATGATTACCACACACTGCTTTTTCCCCTTTTCCTTTGTACAGAGAAATAATTATACCTGACATCCAATCCTCCGGGACTCTACTTTCCTCCCAGGCCAATATGCTCACCTTCCACATCCATTCTATTACTATCTCTCCCCCATGCTTCAGCATTTCACCACACACTCCATCAATTCCTGGGGCTTTCCCCATTTTAACTTTCTTCATTGCTTCCACCACTTCCATCCTATTGATTTCTTCCTCACAACCCTCATTCTCCCTGCCATTCCCCAGCCACTTATACTTGCATTACGTTCATTCTCAATGTTCAACAATTCGTTAAAATGTTCTCTCCATCTGTTCACTTTTTCTCCCTTCTCCACTAGTAATGTACCATTTTTATCTTTCACACCCCCACTAACTTCGTTGGCACCCTGTCTAGCTCTCTTTACCTCTTTCCAGAACATTTTCTTACATTCTCTCCACTTTGCACTCAAATTCCTTCCAAATTCCTCATCCACTCCAAAGCTTGAAAGACGGTGTAAATTCATGGGATGGTTGGGTTTTATTGTTCTCATGTGCCGTAAGCGACTGGTCATTTTTTTCCTAAATGTCTTGGCTTAGTAGGCTATCCCTGGAACATTAAAGATATAATGCCACAGTATTAATGGTAGTAGTTGAATGGGGAGAGAATTGTACTGTGGCCTCTTTCGCTGGGCAGGCCATTGATAGGCCTTAGTACTGACAGCTTTTTCATTCCTGATTTTGTATTCTCTACTTCAGTTCCTTAATTATCTGTCTTTGCTATCTGCACGAAGTTACTGAGATCATCCACTAATTCACATCTCTTTTTCCATTCCTAAGCACATCATATTTTAACACAGGTGTCCAATTTAACCCTCTCAGGAACGATGATGCAAATCGCGTCGTATCAGTGTTGGGCTGAAGTGCAACCAGTGACACATTCTGTCTTTTTAGACAAAAATATTTACCAAAAATCAAATTTTCATAGGAAATGCATCAAACTCGGCTGCATTGTAGAGGAGTGTATGCTTGCAAAGGGTAATCATATGGCAACACTGTCTCATCTGTTTTATGGTTGCCAGAGAATATAAAGCAATCGTGCATTGTTGGCAATTTTTTAAATCTTTGGTGATTTACCAAAAAACTGTTGGTTGTGTCGAAATTCTGAAAACACCATGAGACAGCTCATGAAATTTTGCATCTAGACATATGCTTTGCTCTTGAGCAGTGTGGGCAAAATTTTTTGCTAGGATGGCAGGACTTTATTTCAAAGTGATTTTTACCCTTGATCAGTTTAGTCTCACTGCATTTCTGTAGTTTCACTCAACAGTTTTGTGTGTTTTTATTTGCTTATGTTGTAGTAGAAACACTACCGAAGGTGATGGTATATTATACCAATACAACCAATTTCCAGGACTAATTTGGCCATGGAACCCTTTTTTATTAGGTTGCTCTCTAAGCTGGTTTCTAAGCTTGGTTGTCAGCTTTGTTCATGCCACAGAAAACTGTTGGAAACTTACAGTTCTTGAGAGGGTTAATGATATTGTAGGTTGGTCTGAAATGTTTTGTCGTTAGTGCCATCATTCAGTGAGGATCTTTACCAAGTGTCAGCAATATTCTAGCAATTTTTTCTTATTCTTAGCAATTATCTTGACGTTTTTATCATTTGCATCTTTACAACATATTTTAAGAGCAAGTTTTTGTTTTTTCTTGGAGGGAAGAATCTTGTTGGCTTCTTGCCTTTATTTCTTTCTTTCATTGCATTGAAAAAAAAAAGAAAAAAGAAAAAAAAAGTTGAGCAGCCATTACATTACTCTTATCTACATTTGCTTTTAGCCCTCCTAGTTTGGATGTTCACAATATTATCTAATGTGAAATGTGTAACTTGCAGATTAGTCCAAATGGCAAATTACAGCACCGGTCTGAAGTTGTTCGAGGTTGAAACTGCTGTAGACGTTTTACATTCTGATTTTGTTGAAGTGTAAGTAAAAGACATTTACTTGCTTCTGTAAATTTAATGTTAACTGATATTCATGCCACAGAAATAAGGGGATAGGGTTGCAAGGGGCAGACTGAAAAAGACCTGGGATGGGGTCATGGAGTGTGACCTCAGGGATAAGTGATTGATTAGGGAGGCTACCAGAGATTGAACAGCGTGGAAAGCTGCCATTCGGTGACCAACGTTGATGCATTCAAGCATGTTGGAGCCTTTATAAATGAAACAGTGTTTACAACGACGATGATGATGATGATATTACCTTTGAAGTTAATTTGCTAGTTTCTCCTGCTTATAGTAGCCGTTGTGTGTAAAAGATATTAGATTTTAGAACACAGCCCTAGCTTTACATCTAGCTTTGTTTATAGTAACTATAAGTAGGACTGCCTGTGCTGTATATTTCTGTCTTTTACAGGCACAGTCAAGTCACTCTTCTCTTATAACTAGAACTGCCTGTATTATGTGCTTTCTGTCTCTTGCAGCCACGCACAGGTATTATCAACGCTGCGTGCTTGGGTCCACTGGCTGTCACAACTGTATGGACAGCAGTTTGTGCAGGTTTACCCTGGCGGCACCCAGACACACCAGCACCAGGACACTTGCCACACTATCAACAAACAGATGCTTGTTGCAGCCACCAATGTTCTCAATGTTGGGGTACGAATAAGAGAAATTTTCCCAATAGACTTCAGCAATTGTTGGGAAGTGAATTGTTGGATTTGACACTTGGTTTAGATTCCAGTCCAGAGAAAACACTTTTCTTTGTCTGTTACTGTACCTGGCCAGTACGGTTGTATATGATCTATATAGGTTGACTGACATACAGAATATTTATTGCCAGAGGTCCTCCTGTTCCTTCATATAAGAACCTGTTCCCATAGATTTGTTGCTGATAGTCCTTGTTATATACTGCACTTTGTGACATTCTTTTTTTTGTTATGAAGGGCGCCGCAATTTTCGGAAAAGAAAACACATTAAAATTCCTTTGCTTCCCATAAAACTGATTTGTCAGCTTCCCCAGTTTTTGGATCATGTATTGAAAATGTTTTAGTACTGTGAACCACACTGTCAGCTTATAGCAAAGACTTGCTGTATAAATGATCCTATGTTCATCATGAGTGTTTCAAAATATCGTGCAGTAATTGGTGCAATAAAATGAAAGAAAACTGGCAAATAAGCTGTATAAATAGCAATGGAACTTTAATAGTTAATTATTGGTAATAATTAACTCATATGGAGACTTATGTGTTCAGTTCAGTGATATTTGTATTTTATGCTATCTGCCACTGGACAGTATTACTTATCTTAGGCCAGGCCTCTGTTAGTGAAGGGGTTAATGAAGGCTAAATCAAACTCCTCCAATTTGAAAAGTCCATCATAAGCTGAATGAAATTGTCAGAAGGTTACAAGAGTAATACAAAATGCATCATCTTAAATCACTCTCATCTTAAATGTCAGAACAACTTTCCTAGCCCTGGACTCCTGTGCTCCTCATAGGGCAATGTAGGATTGGATGATGGATGGATGGACTAAAGGGGTTAATCATCATGTAAATTGGTTAAGGTTCTTTATAAATACTTTTCCTGGTCATTTACAGGCACCTCCTCTGATTGTAAATTGTGGGGTGCAGCTGCTGCTCTCACTCTCTGTCATGGTACGCTCTCCCATCGCCCTTGAGATGAACCAGGTCCAGTCACTGTACGTCCATGCTCCTGCCATTTCGTCCGACATAAAGGTGAGTGTGTTTAGGTTACTTAAGAATCTCCAGACTGGTCATTATTCTACCAGTATTTATGTAATTTGCAAAAGATGTGGAGTAAAAAAGTGTGTTTGTAGATGGTATGGTAATATGGAGAGACTAGATGTGGGTAGGGCAATGAAAATGGTGTATAAGTGCATGAGTGAGTTTGATGGTGGGAGGAAGCATGGTAGGTCAAGGTGAATGAATATAGTAAATTAATGAATAAAAAAGCAAGTTTGGAAATTGAGGTTAGGAAGTGACAGTGGATTAAATTGGTTGGATGCATTACCTTATGTGTAGAACAGCATATGACAGTATGACAGGGGTTGGCACCCCTTTTTAACCTGATTGCCAATGTATTGACTTTGTTTGGCAGATAATGTGAAGCACATCCATGAAGAATAATGCCACTAAAAAGTAAGTGCAGAGGGTTAGGCCTGTGAGGTGGTGTCAGGAATCTTTATGAATGTCTTGCCCATTTCCATGGACATGCTGTTGACAGTTCTCCAGCTTTTGTACTTTCCCATTGTTTTCTGGACCCCATCTTACTGCATCTTAGGTAGGAAGAAGGGGCATAGTGCTGCTGCTGCTGTTATTGTTGGTGATGATGAAGTATTTCTTATTTGGTAAGACAGTGGCAGTGACCATTATTAATATTAAACTACTATTATTAAACTCTAATAAGTTTTAACCAATTAATCACTTCAGGTGCGAGGGCTGATCCTGAGAGCATTGGTCAATTTCCTACTCTTACCCTGGCCGAGTTTTGTGGTGGATCATAAGTTAGAAACAAGAAAGCATCACCTTACTTCCTTCATCAACTCCTTCACATCTGAGGTGCGGAAGATCGATGTCCAGACGCTGGCAGACGACAAGTCGATGCAGGAAACCAGTAAGTTTATACAGGTAGCAAGTTCTGAGACAAAAGTTTTCCTCCTGTTCCAGTGGATCTTCTTCATTCATAGGGCATGTTTGTCACTTTTCATCCAGCTGCATCATGTCACAGAGATTCATCTGTGGGTAGAGAAACATGCAAGCTTCCCTCAGCGTGGGAGCATTAGCTAGCATATGAAAGTGAGAAGTAGACAAGGTGAAATATGAATGAAGGTGAGCTTTACTCACCAGCTGTATTGCTTCATGCTTTATGTGGCCATGAAGATTAAATGGGTATTACTCTCAGCTTGTTCTGCTGCTCATCTTTAGAAATCTTCAGACAAAAATACATGTAGATATAATAAGTCCTTGTTATATGTTACCCTTGTTATGCTCATTTTATAATTATATTCACCGTAAATTACATAAAGATTGCCTGTTAAATTTACATTGCAACCTGTAAAGTTGATTTACTTGGTACTCTGCTTTCCCCAGTTTACAGTACCAGTTGTATGAAAAAAATGTTTGCTATTGGAAAATTCTCTGCTGTGTAAAATGGATTTACTTAGTATTCCTCTGTTTTTTCACATACCTTTATTAACCTTTCAACTTGCAAAGGGAAACATTGAATTCAAGTTTATTTCTCGTAGAAGATTAACATTGCCAGAGCAGGAATAACTTCACTATCCTTTAATCACCCATATCGCCAGATGGTTTGCTGTACAGCAGGAAACCATTTACAATGCTGGGTGGTAACCATATAACCAAATTATGGCACCTGGTGGTTCAGTGGGTAATTCCGGTGCTCCAATTGGATTGAGCCAGTGCAGGTTCATATCCAAAGGGTGGTTGGGGTTCATTCTTCATGTAATGCCACTCAGAGATGAGTGAGGCTGATCACTCTCATCTTTAATGCCAGGACCAACTTGCCTAACCCTGGGTTCCTGCACTCCTCATGGAGTGACAGAGGATTGGATGATGGATGGATGGATGGAAAAGACTAATTTCATCCAGCTTTCTTCTATGGCACTCAGTAGCACCAAAGTTTTGTAATCATTTTCTTCCTTAGCTCATTCTTTGTCTTTGTTTTCTGAACCTGTCTTTCCCCATCCGTAGGTGGGAAGAAGGTAAGGATGATGATGATATGGAGAGTTTTGGTGTCTGATTAGGGAGGATGAAACTGGTCTCATGCCTGGCAGGTGGAGATTGCGATGATGACGATGATGGTGTATAGTAGAGAAAAACTAATTTCATCCTGCTTTCCTTTCCTTCTCTTAGTGGCACCAAAGTTGTGTGAAACATTTTCATTGGTGAGGTACCAGGTGGAACAACTGAACAACACGGACAAAGCCAGTCGAGAGCTGTACTACCACTGTGTCCAGGATCTCATTCACCAAGCTATTCTCCTCTTCCCCATCTACGTCCAGCACCCAAGTTGGTACCATATGTAGATTTATTTATTTTGGTCTCCTAAGTCTGTAATTTTATGACCACAGTAGCCTTTTTAGTACCTCTGCCTTATCTTATTCACCATCCAGTTCTCCTCTTCCTCATCTATGTCCAGCAGTTTCATAGCTACCTGTATCGTCTTCAGATTTTTAAATGCAGGTGCATCTCTAGAAATGGCTCTATTTGTCTTTCACTAATGATTTTCAGATAGAAGTTGCTTCATGATTATAGGCTTATCAAGTTTGATGAAGCCACACCACACCATACCACCCTCTCACACCACACCACTTGCCCATGCCACACCACACCATCATTAACTGAAAGATCCTAAAGCTTGCCAGTCAAGTACTTCAGTTCTTAGGAAGTCAAAAGAGGCTGCTTATAACAAGATTTGCTCTTTTACAGTACAGTAAGTCCAGTAGGTGCAGGTGTTGTGCATACAGTTCAGATTGTGGCTCATAACTTCATCCACTGGCTTTGCCCTTTTAAAGGCCTAAAATTTCCTTCTCCATGTTGAATGCTGAACTGCAGCATTAGCCTAATACTAAAATAATGCTAGTCATAGAGAAGTGCTATAGAAAGGATGTAGAGCCATAGTATTGTCTTTCTCTGCCTGTGAACTATTTGAAAAAGCTGCAAAAGGACAAAATCTGGACCAAGTTAAGATGATCTGAGAATTGATACATTTTGTAAAGTTCTTATAATAGTCAGCTGTTTTCATTTGCAACATGGCTGATGAGAATATGATGACAAGATTCATGTGCATTAATCTTAAAACTGTACCTCCTTATATCTTCGTAACCCCTTACATCTTGGTGTCAGGTGTGTGTGAAGAGTTATTGGGGCTGATGGTGGTGGTGATGCAGGTGTTGCGAGTACAGCTGGGGCCTGGACGTGTAGAGGCCACCATACACACCTTCCTTAGTGTCTTCACCACACGACACCATCTCCACCTTGCCATCACCTCACCACACAACCTCCCTGCCGTTAGAGTTCTTGAAAAGTAAGTACTGTGGAAGAATTACTGTATACCCATCCATCCATCCATCCATTAGTCCTTTACTTCCCCATCCGCACTGTCTTCAGTGTCTTCATTAAGTGCCATGACAGCACCACACAATGTCCCTGCTGTCAGAGTCATCAAATAGTAAGACCGCTTGTTTTACTGAAGAATTATGCCCATCCATCATCTGGCCCATTATTATCCCATCCACACCCTCTTGAGTGTCTTCACTGTACATCACTACTCTGACATTGCAGTCACCATATCCTACAACCTTACAGCTGTCAGACTTCTCAAGGGCCCATATTCTTGTCAGTTAAGGAGGCTCCGTAGCACCCCTTCATCTGTAGTTATTTGGTCAACAATCATTGATGCTGTGCTGAACCATTGGTTATTGTTAGTGTTGTAAACTTAGCTGTGTTTGAAAATTAAGTGAGAGCATGACTTTATATATGCCCTCAAACCATTTCCTTAGGTTCTTGAAATTACTGGAGCTGATTGTGAGTGAACCTGGGCAGTCATTCAAGCGTTTCATTCCCAACACCATCACCTTGTGCCTGGATCACATCTACCCAGCAGTGTCAGAACGAGCATCTCCTGAGGTCAAAGGACCACTCTTTGAACTCCTTCGCTGTCTTCTTGAGCACAATTGGAAATTCTTCTTCAAGTGAGTTTCAGGTTTACTTTTATTGTTGTTCTTGGGTTAAAGTACTCTGCTTCATTATTTCTAATGATTCCCCCCCCCAGCAGTGTTGTCACACTGAAGAAGCTGGCTGGCATGCTGTCTGTAGCCACATCTGTACATTGTGGAGTCATATAATACAACTCAGCTCAGCCACTGATTGAAGCATTGTTTGATGATTCAGCTGTTTGGCAGTAAATTGAAGTAGGTTTTAAGGTTTAGTAGAATATGAGAGCTTGTAGTGCCTCTTGTCACTCCATGGAATTCCCCATCCTTGCACCTGCCAACTCTCAGGCAGTGTACAAATAAAGCATCATCTCTTCATTGGCCAAGACTGTGATTGTATACCAGGATTACAGCCATACCTTGTTTTTGCTGTGTGTCTGCATCCTCCCTCTTGCATAGCAGAGCATTTTTCTCCCACAGAGAGCTGTTTTTACCTTGTGCACTGACAGTGTTGAAATGAGGCCAAACTGCTTGGCACTGAGTGGTTGACTGCAGTTAGAGTTCTGTCACGAATACCTATGGTGCCTGCCTCAAGCCTGAGTGTTTTGTGTTTTGCACTTTTTAGGATCTTTGTGCATAGAGAGCCAGTGGTGTGGTGGATTATTCGTAAAGACTGACTTTAAGGACAGAACAGGGCAAGGTTAAGTTTTAGCCGAGACATTGGAGATATCAGCACCAGGGCAGGATGGGCCACACATGAGTGCTGAGCAACACTCTCATGATGTAACACCCACACAGGTTTAACATGGGAAGTGTAGTTTGTATTATGATTATGACTGTGATATAAGTATCAGACTGATACTAAAATAAAGATTATTGCTGTCATTATTATTTTTTTTAATGCACACCTTAGAGTAGATAGTATGGGACTAACTTTTTCAGTGTTAATTGAATGGTTGATTCATCGATGATGTATAAATTATTTGTGTAAACTACGTCAGTCAGAGGATGTAATTTGTATTTTATTCTTGCTGCATCAAGATCATTTTACATAGCTTAGCAGAGAAATTTCAGCCTGAAGGGAATGGAGAAGGCTTTCTTTATGCCCTCCATTCCAGTACATCTTTCCTTAAATGAATAAAATCATTTGGATGTGGCAAGAATAAACTAATCAAATACATCATCGGATTCAAGGGTTTGGTTCAACTTGTTGCTGTGTGAGTCTCCAGTATGAATTAACTTTCACTGTCAGTGGATGCCTTGCCTAATAGTACTCAGGCAACCTCAGGCTTTTTTTTTTTTTTCTCTCTCCAGTCATTGGTAGAAAACTCTCTTTAGTAACCCTTGGATTTCTTGAATTTCCTTACCTCAGTAATATTGTTAGCATTTACCCAACATAAAGTACCCTAGTGCGTCCATGGCAGCGAAAAGGTTAAATGATTATTGCTATTTAAATCTTCTGTGTTAATTACTGTAAGTGGCTGGTACTGTGGTGCTATGTAAATTAAAGAATTATGTCCATATAGTATTGGATGAAAGTGGACCCTCTTCAATACTGTATATGGCTGGATAGGGTTCAAGTTAGGTCAGAATTGCTGTATCTTCTAAATTAACAACTTTTCCAACTTTTCTTTGTGTGGGTTTGAAAGTCATTCATATGAACAATGAACAACATTGTGTTATCATATCAGGATTATCTATCTGTTTATTGTGTTATCATATCAGGATTATCTGTCTGTTTATCTATCACCAAATGCCCTAATCCCATAAGGAGTGGCCACAGGCAAATTGCCTTCATGTCATCTGACTGTCATTAGTCCTACTCACACACCCTTCTCGTGTACTCGTACATCTCCACCCTATCCTTCCGTCTCTTCCTCAGACTCCCTCTCCCTCTCCCTTCATAGATCTTACTCACACACACATTCCTTGTCAGACTTTCTCCGTCCACTCCACATGGCCGAATCATCTCTGACTATTTATCTAAGCAATTTCTAGAACATCCACAGCAACATCACGATACTCCTTCATTTCCTCTTTTGTGTGTAAATCTTGTGTTATTTAAATGACAAATTTATGTTAATTTTTTATCTCTATCTATCTGCCTATCATTTAGTTCTTTATTACCTAGGCTAGGCTATGTTAATTATGTGACTACTGCTGTATGCATTGCCAATATAAATATGATTGATGCTATGCAAGTCATCTTTATTAAATGATTGATACTTTGTTAATTATATGTTATATTTTTGATGGTATGTAAATCCACAGGCCATCAGTGCACATCTCCCTTGGTGCAGGCAACTCAGATTCCATAGAAAACGAGGCCCAGTTTGTCCAGATCATGCAGGCTTTTGGTCAGTCCTTCATGCAGCCTGATATCACCATCTTCAAGCACAACCTAGAGGCACTTGAATCTCTTAACTCAAAGTACAAGTTGTATCATAAGGTAAGTGTATTTTGGAATTGATTTGACACAACACCTAAAACTGAGCATTCAGGCTCTTATGGCTGGCTCGCAGCTGTATGAAGTCATCTGATACCAGCTGGAATAGAACATCTGCAAGCACAGCCAAGGGGCACTCCTCATAGGTGGGAAAAAATGGCAGATTGATGATGATATGTTTATGTGTGTCCTCAGAGTGTGTTTCGGAATTCATTGTTGGTACACTTCATCACGGTGCTGCTGCAGGTGCTGGTACACCGTTCGCAGGACCTACTACAGGATGAGGTAATAAAGAGTTACATTTACGTTTATACATCTGTAGTCTTAAGTGAATGTCATTATCACCATCATTGTTGGCATTATCAGAATTGTCAGTGTCATCATTATCATGCTTGTCATTGTCACACTGATCATCTCAATCTTCATCTTTTTAATTGTCATTCACCCTCATCATCATCGTTGTCACCACCACCACCACCACCACCAATTTTTCTATAACATTCCAGTACAGAATAGTGTGAAGTCAGTTATTCAGCATGCTTGAAAAACAACTTTTCAGAGTGGTGATCCTTCAGGGTTATTAAGTGTACTCATATAAATTTGAAGTCATTATGTCAATAAAAGTACGTTTGAAAACAGTAATATCACTCCACACTGTTGTATAACATTTATGAAACTTTAAATAATACTGTGTAAAGTTTGTTTAGCTCTGAAGATGGCACCACAGGGTTTCAAAAACCATTGTTCACTGTCTCTTGGTTTTTTTGTGTCCATGGCAATAAGTTATATACATAATCTGGCGGGTACGGTTCACAGTTTTAAGTTGCCGTTAGATATATATATATATAAGTTAGGAGCAAGTTTTAAATTTTTAAACTGTTTCACTTAAAGTAGCTATTTGCCTGCACAGACCGTAGGTTAATGGGGGCTGACAATACCTTTAGGGAGAAGTTGCAGATTTACAGGGACATCAGTGAACTTGATTTGGGAGTGTTGTGATGCTGAAATGGATCTACTGAATGGTTCTAGTAGGAGAACTCTGCGATGGTTTGGCCATATGAAGTGAATGGAATGAGAGATTGACTAGGAGAGTATGTTTGAGTGAGGTGGAAGGAGAGAAGGAGTCGGGGAGTCTGAGAGTGAGGTGGAGGGATGGGATATGTGCGTGAGACAGAAAGGAGTTTTGCCTCTTGGTAGAAAGCAGTGTAACTTGGGAGAGGTGGTGGCCAAGTGGTTAGTGAGGTTGTCTGTTGCCTGGAATGGGACAGGAAACAGTTTGATTATTTGAATTTCATTGAAGCAGACTTTACTGATGTTGCACAGACCCATCGACATTTCATGAAAACACCCTTGCTAATACCAACTCTCCAGTTTTGAATTGCCCTAGCTTGTATTCAGTATGGAAGCTGGGTAATAGTGCTGGAGTGATGACATGTGAAGATGTGTGTCACATAGGTGGACTGCTGCACCAAAGGTAATGGGGCTGTTAAGCATATGCCTAGAGTTGGACACACAAAGAAGAAAAAAAAGCTTATGGCCACCCCATGATGGATAATAGAGTGATAGATAAATTTGTCAGCTTGAGTGTGTATAGCACTGATAATACTGCTTTCCAGATTACCATCACTATATACAACATGGCTGCCGTGGATTTCAACACTTTCTTTGGAGCGTTTGTCCCACACTTCCTGCAGAATATGGACGGCCTGGATGGGGATCAGAGGACAACGCTGAAGGAAAATTTTAAGACTGATACAGTAGGTGTTCATTTGATTTTATCTGGTGGTGGAATGGTTAGAACATCCCAGTTAGAGTGAGTGTTTTGCATAGGCTCAGTCCTCAAGGGTTCATTGGATTCCCCCCCCCTCCCCCTCATGATACTGTCAAGGGAAGTAGGCAAGCCATCCACCCTTAACTTCAGTACTTCACTATGATGGGGTACAGGAGTATTGTTTGTTTTATTCTTGTTAAATACAGATGATTTTTTACAGCTTTAGATAAGCACCTTGTAGTGAAGGGATAAATGAACAATATATCTAACCTCATCAGTTTGAAATGTCTCAGTGAAGATAAGTAAAAATGTTTGGAGGTAACACAAATAAAATAAAAAATATGTTACCAGATTGATGTGGCTAAATGCACAGAACCACAGTAGCTGAGCCTTATATCCCTATGCCTTGAAGGAGGTAGTATTGGATTGGCTCTTACCATATGTTGGGGACTTGAATGGTGTTCTTTACGTGTGAGTGTGGGTGTGGGTGTGCATGCAGCATGTGTGTGTGTGCATGTGTGTGTGTGTGGTGTGTGTGTGTGTGGGGGGGTGTATAAATGGTTTTGTGGCTCAGTTCATTGGACATGCTGTTAATAGTTTGCCCACTTTCATAAGTGCACTTTCCATATTGCTTGTGTTATGTACAGTACCTGCACTTAGTAGAAACAGTCATCAGAAAAAACATCCTGTGTAACCATCATAGTTCATCAGGATGTCTTAGGTGAAGTATATTGGGAATAAGAGAATGTGTGTGAATGACGGGGAGGCAGACGAGGGCACAAGGAGACTTAGGATGAGCTGGAGGAGGGGTGTGGAGAGGTATATGAGTGAGTGTTATGAGATGCAGGAAGGACAGGGTGAAGTGGAGGCAGCTGTTTGTTTCCACCCCTCAAGAACTAAAGTATTTGGTTATAAGTAAATAAGGAGGTATTGCTTAATAATTTAAACAGCTTTGATAAATAATAATAATAATAATGATAATGCAATTCCATTTCCCAGGACCTGCCAACCTTCACTCAGAATGTTCAGCGATTCATAAATGATCTTCGTTACTACCGCACCTGCAATGCCAGCCTTCCACCGGGCACGGTTAAGTTATAGTGCATTGCACCTCTCTTACTGCATATCATCCACAACGTTCATGAAGGTAGTGGTGAAAATTTCAGTATTTTATCATCATCATCAGTGACACCTCTTTTCTCACCTATATATAAATATATAAACACATTAATAGTATATAAAACAACAATGGACATATGATGCATCCCTGTTTAAGTCCAGCATTGAATACTAAGAGTATACTGTATCAGTTATTTTAGTTACACTATAACCAGACAGTTTTGCTCAAGGACTGTATTGAAATATGTTAATGATTGAGTAAATTAACGCTGTTTGAATACTAAGAGTATACTGTATCAGTTATTTTAGTTACGCTATAACCAGACAGTTTTGCTCAAGGACTGTATTGAAATATGTTACTGATTGAGTAAATTAACGCTGTAAAATTGTAAAAAGAATAATTGAAATGAATTAGCATTGTATATTTTGTAGTGCAGTTGTTGTTGTTGTGGTTCCAGGCTGATCTGGACGTGAACCCAGTAGGCTGCAGGCTGAAGTTGCCTTGCTGGCAGTCCACCACCCTCCTTGTAAGGGATAGGGAGGGAGGTAAGGGATGTGTCCAAGTGGGCACCTCCAGCACTTAGTCATATCAGTGCTGCTGTCAGTACAGTACAGAATAGAAAAGCTTCATAGTGACTCCTCCATCTGATGCTGTAGGCTGTGGTTCACTTCAGTTTTGCCACCTCCATATATACTACAGTAAAACCTCGATATAACGGACTTCAGTAGACCGGAATTCGCTTTTATCGGACTCGAGGAGCTACCAGACTAAACTCCTATATATCGGAAAAAATCCGATATAGCTAGAAAGCAGTCTGGACTGCCTGACAACTTCAGCTATGTTCACCACAATAAGACAAGTAAAAGACATGTTTTTCAGTGCACAGTACAGTATTATTATACCATTTGATTAATGTAGTGAAGGTATAACACAGTACAATACTGCAATGGTGGTGAAAACCACTGATGCAATCCGTACTAATGTCTGACATATCGGAAAAAGTCCGGATTAGCAGGGGTAAGTCCGGATGTCGCTTTTATCGGAAAATCGCATATTTCAGACTGGCCTGAGCCCCAATTAGTCTGTTATAGTGAGGTCTTACTGTAATTTATTCAGCTCATGGGGGATCTTATGTAGTGAAAGAGTTACTGAAAGCTGTACCTTATTTTATCCCTCAATTGAAAAAGTCTCCTGAGCTCATTTAAATCATCTGGTGGTATTGAGAATAAAACACAAAGTATGTCATCAGATTGAAGGGCTTTAGTCCACAGCAGGATATGAAAGAACTGCCTATTAAATTTCCATTGCTGTCTATAAAACTGATATCCCCCCACCCCTGTTTTATGGGACTGGTTGTGGGTTTTGGAAAACATTCGTGATAATATGAAAACTGTCTGTACTTTTTTATATGAATTTGATCTTACTTTTAAAGCTTTTATCAGTGGGTATAGAAATACTGGATCCCTCACCTCCCTTTTGTTATTAAATGCTGGCTGTGTGTATGTTTAAGTCCTCTCTCATTTCAGACATCAGTAGATTGGTTGACAAGCCAGCTGTAGGTCATCCACCTTAACTTGGTAGAGATTTTCATCCATTGGAGCTTATTTCCTGTAGGTCAGTGTTATTGATACTGTGATTATATCTTTCCATAGCACATTTTTATGACCAGGACCCTATTCTAGTGTTAATCTCTTCTTTCAGTTCAGTGACAGGATAAGACTACAGTATGGCAGTACATCCTTTCCATTACACGCTTTCATGACTTGGAACATATAATAATGCTGCCATTTCTTACAGCTCAGGACTCAAGATGGAGAGAGCAGTGTTCAGCCAAGTCACAGTGGTCTGAGTGTAGTACGAGAGCAGTTTTCAGCCAGATCAGAGTGGACAGAGTGTAGTACCAACTTACTCCCAGTTTGTAGCTCTTGAGTCATTTGTAAACAACTGGGTGATGCATTGGTTAGATACCCCAGTTGGAGTAATGGCCTTCATTAGGTTCAGTCCCCGAGAGGTAACTGGAGGCTTATCAGTCATGTAATGCCATCGAGGGAAGTGGCTGGTCACCTACCCTTATGTACTGGACTGTTGAAGCCTTGCCTCAGGCCCCTACACCTCAGAGGGTGTAAAATGGAAGTGGCTGTTATGGTACCGTTTTACTGACTCTGTGATCATTGACAAATGTGATATATATGTGCTTAAGCTTAGTGGACCAATTGTACATTTGTTTTAGGAACTGGGGTTAAAAAGTTAAAGTTATCACCAGAAATATGTATAGTTAGTAATACAGTACAGCATTTCAGTATCTCCGTACTGTATATATTCCACTGTGTTCATATCTAGTGTCATAACTTGGCCCATTATGTTGTATATCATATGTACTCTCAGGGACAAAAGTTCACCTACTGTTCCTCTGCCTCTGTTGCACTCTAACAACAAGTGTCACTCTCCTCATTGATGCATCATACCTGTGAGAATTGTCTGTGGCCAGAGAAACATTCCAAGTCTCTGCATAAGAAATATCAAAGAGATAATCATCTGTGACCAAGGAAACATACCAAGCCTCTCTCTGCTTAGGGATATAGAAAGAGAAAATCATCTGCAGCTGGGGAAGTATACTGGGCCTCCCTCAGCCTAGTAGTATTATCCAGCAGAGGAAATTAAGAGTTAGAAGAGGTGAAATATTAGGTTAACTTATGTCCATGTCTCTCCCTTGCCATGTAGTGTAATTATTTGTACAATCTGAGTAATTGTAGCATTATAACCCCTTGCCTCAGTTTTCTAACTGTTGCTATCAGTCCTCAGGAGGTTGTGTGAATTATGAATGTACTGTCATGAGTATAAGCTTGTTGACACTTCCTTGCCAGCTGTGTCAATGGAAGGTGTTGTGTATTATTTTTCTTGTGGTGGGAGAATAAAGCACACAACAAAAGAGTATGACAAAGACAGGTACTCTGTGATGTTGTGAGGGAGGTGAGAAATGTGGAAGGCAGGTCACAGTGTTGGAAAGGGATTGTTGGCAAGCCTTTTCTTGTGATAGGACAGTTAAATTATACACAACACAAACATATACAGCCACCACTATGAACACTAATTCTAGGCTTTTAAGAATACTTTCCTTTTGCTTCACATCTGCTGTTGTTATTATTCTCAGATGGAGTTGTCCAGAATTAACCCCATCATTCTAGTGATGTCTTTTCCATTTTATTCTTGCTACCTTCAGACAGTTTTTATCAGCTTAGGAGAGACCTTTTGAATCGCTACTTGAGACTGACTAAAAATTGTTTGGTGGTTGCGAGAATGAACGAAAAATATGTCACAAAATTGAACATGGTAGAATATCAAAATGGCCATTATGTAAGCGAAGGTGGGACTGGGGAGGGACACCTTCACACGGTGGCACTGAAATGACCGGTTGGCTCTGCTGTCTCTTTATACAAATGTTCCTTAACTCCCTCTCCCCTGAGAGTAGGAGGGTGGACTGCAGGAAAATGGCAGTTTCATCCTACCTAGCCTAACCTTATCTAACTCAACCTAACCTAATCTAGTCTAATGTAACCCAACCTCACCTAACCTAACTTAACCAGATCTAACCTAACTCAACAGCCCACCACATTCACATCCAAGTGAGTCTGGGACCACAGCATCATTCATTCATTCATTCATTATCCAATCCTATGCCACCTTACAGAGGAGCGTAGGAGCCCAGGGCTAAGCAAGTTGGTCCTGACATTTAAGATGAGAGTGACCAGCCTCACTCATCCCTAAATGGCATTACGTGAGCAATAAACCCCAATCACCCCTTGGATATAAACCTTCTCCGGCTCAGTCTGATTGGAGCGCCGTAATTACCCACTAAACCACCAGGTGCCAAAATTTGGTTATATGGTTACCATCCAGTGTAGTAAATGGTTTCCTGGTGTTCAGGAAACCATTTGGCTTGTCACTCAGTGTAGAGTCACCCACAGGCAGAAGGACGAGGAAAGAATGAAGGTAGCCAACAGCCCACCACATTCACATCCAAATGAGTCTGGGACCACAGCAACAGCTGTAAAAGAAGATAATTTATCTCTCCAGTCAGTGACAAATCTACTTTACATTTTTTTCATAGTGCCTCCAGGAAATTTTTACTCATCTAGCTATAGGCTTTTGGAATTTGAGGGGTAGATACAGCCTTCATCATCCTTTTCAGTGCAAGAGATCTTTCCTTAGTTGTTATTATCTGAAACTACAGACTATGCCAGTAGAGTGAGTGGGTTAAGATATAGAAATTATTGTTTTGGGAGTAAGATAACTATGCCATTTTTTAAAATATTCTGGTACACTTTTTTCACAACGTTATGTTGATCATGCATTGTTAAGAGTTGCACTTTACCCTCAGTTGTTATATTGAGCAATTATTGTTATGTATTTAAGAATTATTGAAGAACAATTTCCACCTAAGATTATATAGTAGTAATATAGAAATTCACAGTGAGAAGCAATTATGGGGTGGTAGGAACACATAATTTTACATAATTTGTTATTCTTGTTGTAATTATGTCTCCTTTATAGCAACACTGAGCCAAATGTACAATCCCTTCCAGTTCTGCATTTCATTCTCTATCAGACTTCAAGATTCAAGTAACGTGGCAGTACTGTGTTTGTTCGTATATGAATAGATGATCCTATGCGTAGATGAAATACTGTGGAATCAAAGTAACTATAAAATTACTGCACAAATTTTCTGGATTTAGAAATATTTTTTTGAAGTCTTGCTGTTTGTAGATGATACGTTACAAGTGGAAATGTTGGGTGGGAGAGAGGCACAGGTTAGGGCTTAAATTCTTTATTTTTCTCAGAGGCATAGGTTAGAGCTTTTCTCAGAGGCACAGGTTAGAGCTTGAATTCTTTGTTTTTCTATCATTAGAGAAGATAAAAAATTCAAGCTCTAAGCTGTGTCTGTGTTCCACCCCCTGCTGTCTTCGTGGATTTAAATTAATGTGCAGCGTGTGACATATACCTGGACTGGTGCATTACATTACTGGCAGTCAGACTATAAAGACAATAATAAAAACATAACACTGTAGTAATGCTGTGCCAGAGACTCAAAATGTATGAAATGTTTGATAATATCAGACACCAGTATGCTTCTTGACAGCCATGTCAGTGTTCTTTCACCAATGGAACTGGCATAAAGTAATTTATAATAATTAAATATGGAAATTATAATGAGGGAGGTGAGCATGGAAGTGAAAAAGTTGTTACATGACAGTATTGTGATACCAACTCTGACATATGGAAGTGAAGCTTGGACCCTGTTGGAAGGACAGAAGTCAAGAGTGAGAGCAGTGGAAATGAGTTATTTGAGAGGAGCATGTGGAGTCACATGGAGAGACATACTAACAAATGAGGAAGTGAAGGAGAGTTGTGGTGTGGTTGAGGACGTGACAGGAAGCGTTAGGAGAAACACATTAAGGTGGTTTGGGCATGTGGAGAGGATGGAGAGTGAAAGACTGACGAGGAGAGTGTATGTGAGTGAGGTGGAAGGGGCGAGAGGGAAGGGGAGGCCGAGGATGAGATGGAGGGATGGAGAGGTATATGAGAGAGGGGGGTGTGAGTTGGGAGCGTGGTAGTGAAATGGCAGGGACAGAGTGACATGGAGGCGATTTGTTTGTGGCCACCCCATGCGGGATTGAGGCGTCTGGCAATAGATAGATAGATAGATAATGAAGCAAGTGTTGAACTGAAACGTCTCATGTGTTACAAGGCAAGTGGTGCAAATTTAGGTGTGACTGAGAATGTGTAATAGTTGTAACTTGGTCATTCACTAAACAAGGGTTACCAGTGTTTCCCTTTGCTCCCCATCCACTTCAAACTGAGGTGAAGTTATTGTTTAATATTTCTTTCATCAGTTCAGTTCATGTGAAATGCACATTTCTATCATCATCCTCATCATGATCATTGCCACTGTCATCATCATCATCATCATGCTAACAAAGAGTTAGCATACTGTGGAAGGCAGGCTGTAGAAGTATGAAAGTCACATAGAAGGAAGGGAACCGTCAGGAAGGTGTGCAGTGAAATGTACCACATATTTATTTCCACATTAGTCAAACCTGTCCCATTCTTGGCTCCACCTCACAGGTATATATCTTACAAAATCATGCTTTGGTTGCTGTTATCAGTTTCCCTGGCCTAGTCAGAAACTCTCACAGATACTTCCTCTTTATTTCATTCTGTGTCACTGAAGTCCACAATAATTTACAGAAAACTTGCCCATTAATTTTCCACTGCTGCCTATAGAGTGCCAGTTTCTTCCTGTATACCTGGTTGCATGAAAAAAGTTGTGATAATTTAGAACATACCGTACTGCCAGTGTGTAATGTGGATTTACTGTGAAACCAAGAATTTTAAGAATGGAAGAATTATACCCATACATGTTTATGGTGAAGATACAGTGTTAGTAGTTAATATTTATAGCAGCAGTTTTGGCTGAGTCAAAGTTAGGCTGAATCTGTTGTATTTTTTCAATAAATAACATGCATATGTGAGTATAATTCTTCAGTCTGAATAATTCAAAGCACAGATATTGATATCAGGACAAAGTTTCAGGAATGATGAGTGGTTGGATGTATGGCTCATTTCATTAGGCATGCCACTGAGCCAATAGTTACACACATGTGTTTTCCCTTTTCCTGCTTGTGGATCCTGCCTTGTGTCTACTTGGGCAATACCGTGCACTGCGGATTGAGCGAAAAAAATCTCGGCCAAGTAGACAGAGATCGGCTGACCAACCAAAACATTCAAGATGGTGGAGGATGCTGCTCAGTCACTGATTGAAGAAGCTTATTTGATGAAGTCTGTACGCTCAAATTGAATAAAACTCCACTATAACACATTAATAACCACTTTTATATACGTGATGATGATGATGGGAGGCCGTATACTTCGTCTTGGCTTTGAGATAGGTGCTTCGTCACCAACACGTTCATAGCGGTTTTACAAACAGTCCTATAAACTAGACACTACACCCAAAGACTCTTTGATGTTTCATTACTTAACACAATGAATTTGGTGAAGTTCAGCCTCCTCATAGGAATGAAAAAAGTCCACAGTTGGAGCACTTGTAGTACATAGTTGAAGTGACCACCATCCTCTTTGTTTACAAACAGTGGAGCGTGCCGACTTATCCACCTCATTCTTTCAATCTCTTCGCCCGGCGAGCGGAAAAACTTGCGCTTCGTAGCTCCCCGTGGTGCTCGGCCAAGTAGACACAAGGCTGCCTACCCCATTTATTAGTGGGATATGATAATACTTGTAACAGTTTCTTAGCAGACTTTCATATCTTTGTACAGATCCATTTTGTTAAACCAGTTTAGTCTGGAGATATTTTCTTTATCTTGCTGTTGTCACAGTGATTTATTCAACCTAAGCCAGATTTTTAATAGTGGAGTTAATAAAGGCTGCATGTAACTCCTCCAGTTCCAAGTCACTCGGAGGCTGAATAAAAGTGTCTGGTGGTGACAGTGATAGAAAATGAAATATGTCATTGGAGTCAAGTAGGTAAGAGGTGACAACAGATGGTATGTGTGCTGGTAAATGACTCTCTGTAGCTGAATGTACAAAAGAATTGGAATTAGACACGTTAAGGCCATATTTTCAGGTAAAGTGATCATATGACCTTTCTTTCTTTAATTCCTCTATACAGAGCATGAATGCTAAAATGTATTAGTATTTGCCATACCAAACTTCAGAGGATGGAAGTGCTTAACAGTAACAGACTTAATATGATATATTCAAGCAACCCTTTAGTCTGTACCAGAACAAAGGGTTAAACTAACAATGCATTTAGACTTATAAGAATGCATTTAAATTATCCAGTCATTCCAAGTTGCTTTTTAGGTTTGTATAATTATGCTCATTTTGTTGTATAAGATTTCTTGTCTCCCACAAAACCTGTACCAGAGATGGAAGAGTAGGGTGTATACCTAGGTGGTGTGTTCTGAAACATGTTTATTGACAGTCATTAAGTGAAATGAAAAGTGGATCATATACTAGTAGTGTTCTTGAGACATTAAGACAGTTATTGGAGGCTGATGTAGAGAAACAGGTTAAGGACAGAATTTATATTCTTCACTAGTTTTGCCAGTGAACTTCCTCAGGTGAAACTGGTTAGAAATAAAATTTTTGTCCTAAGTCACATTTTTCTGTATCACTCTCCTATACTGGTAGTGAGCAGACGCTTTGGCAGTGTGTCCTATTTTGAAATGCCAACATTTGTACAGTGAAAGTTTGAGAGTGACAGTGTTCACAGCCCTCCTATGAGCTTATTATTATATTAATTTAAATTATATTATGTATCATATATATAATGGGCATTCCATGTTATAACTGCTCGTATTCTTCTGATTGTTGTTGCATTTCTTCAACATTCCACATATTTGAAGTACATTCCTACACTCATCTATCTTTTACTGTTAACATGTGCCAAGTTTGTTATGACTTAAAAGAGACAAGTCCACTTTGAAATACTGCACTTTATTAATTTTCAGTATCTTTTTTATCCAGGTTAGTTAATTCTGTCTCATGGGTTAATTGGCCATTGCCAGAAAATTTAAATGGCAAAAGGGAAATTGTGCCCCCAATTTTTTAATTTCTGAAATAGAAGAGAAAGATGGAATGTCTGGTCTTTGTATATCGTTGCTGACTACACTGTAATGTAGGATGCATGCTGGTCAAGTAACAGGTATTCAAGAGCTATATGTTTTAAAGTAGGGGCATATCCTCCCCTTTGGCATTTAAGTTTTAAGTATATGGCCATAAGTGTATGATTTCCACAGTTACATTTCGTGGCATAAAAGAAATGTGATAAATAAATAAATAAATGATTTTCTTTCCGTTGCTCTTTGTGGATTAAAAGAAATGTGGTGACTGATAAGTTTTAATGATTATAAACAACTCCTTTATCCCTTGAAGATTATGATATCTCTGTTTAGGGCCCTTCAGTTTGACATCATATGGTTATTTGTGGTCTTGCTACCTTCAGATTTTTTGTTATTATTCAGCTTTGGAAGAGAAATCAGGTTGTGAAGGGGTTACTGGAAACTTTCAAACTCCATCACTACATGTAGGCCTGTATTCTCGGTGGTTAAGCCCCACCATTCTAGTTCTTATCAGCCTGATTACCCTCCCAGAATCATTGTTTTAGGACTTCTTTTTTTTTATCAAGTTGATTTTTTTGTCATCAGATCAAGTGTTTCTGAATGCAAACTCTTCATCACCCTTGTCTTTTTGTAATTTACGCCTCTTGCGTGGATGTGATGGCGGCAGTAAGTCTCTTGCATCATAGAAGATAGACGGATGTGAATCCGCCATTGCTGGGCTACAAACAAGAACTGAATTACTAAATATGTGGTATTTGGCAACTGCGGTGTAGCAGGCATTGGCAACAGCTCTGGTGGTACAGAGGGAGACAGTGTTCCCATGGAGACCACCGATACTTCCTCGTGCTTGAAGTTATGGCGCGGAGGCCCATTGCCTCATATGATGTGATCAGTGTGGCCAGGGGTGGCTTGCATATTGCCTCATGTGAGGCAGTGAGCACGGTGGGGGTTAAGGAAGCTCCCTAATTCCAATTTGTAAGTGATTTATTTTGCTTATTACGCTTTGCAGTCCTCTTTTGCATTATTTAAATAATTCTATTATCACCATACTCCTCATAAATAATCTACATAATTATATTAACTTCTTATTCAGAAATAAACCACTAAGCGAGTGGTGCTAGGGAGCCTCCTTAAGCGAGGAGAATACGGGCCATAGTCTAGAGTTGACAGAATCGTGGGGAGGTAACAGGAATGAGCATTTGCAATATGTCATAGGTTTCACAGTGTTAAGATCATTCAGTGGCTTAACATTTTGGAGGGAAATGCTACTTTTTGACATTTGTTCAAGACATTGTGGATAAATCGGTTGAGAAATACAGTAAGTTCATTGTTAATATTTTACACTTAATTTCATCTTTCATTCCTTTCATATTGTTACATTCCTTTCAAACAGATTGCTACATTCCCTAGTATATATTACTGGTCATTCTGTATATTTTAGGAAAGTCCCAAACACCAGATTCCGATAACTAGAAAATGTAAAGGTTTACTGGTGTTTAATTAATAACTGCAGCGATACTTGAAAAACTTTTCTTTTACTGAATTGTGCAGTAATGTCAGGAATGTGCTTTTCCTTTATGCATTCAGTACTTTGTAATGATTAATAGCACTGTGTTGAGAAGTCTAGGGCAGTTTGGTCAATTTCCTATGCCTTAATATTTTATCCTTTATATCATGTCATAGATCAAAAACTTCTTTGCTAAGTATGTGACATTTCACTAGAAAATACAAGACACCAGTGTATGGTGACTGAATGCTTGAGAAGTTTAAGAAATGCAGATATCTGAATTGTAGCTTATTTGGTAAGAAAACTGCTGAAATGAGTTAAATACATAAAATGCATTTAACATATTTTTTAATAAATTTACAATACATGACAGTAAACCCTGTCAGAAGTGTCACTGGTTTTGGTTCTTCATGTCATCATTATCTAGAATGGTGTAAGTACAGATTAGTGAAGGAGCAAATTAGCTCCAGTGAGAGAGTTGCCTGTGTTTGTACCTCTGTGGTGAGCAAGAGTGAAATTCTGTAATTAAATTCTATCAGGTCATTTCATGTAAATTTTGTATATATTACTCATTATAAATGCTTACATAATTTTTATGATTGCTGTTTTACTTCTTGCCTGATTCATTCTTCATAACTCTTTCTGTGGCTGAGGCAGTTAACCTTCAAATGATTTGATTTTGTCAGCTTTGAGACAGAAACCAGTTGTGAAGGGGATATTGCAGGTGGGGGTGCTCACCATCCACTCAGTCAATGTAGCGCTGCTCTCGGGTGACTTCCCTTTCCTCTCTTCCTTCCTTCCATCTTCTTCTGTCTTTTTTCCTTCATTCTTTCCTCCTCCTTATGCCCACGGTGACTCTTCTGTCTTTGTTTCCTTCATCTTTCCTCTTCCTTCTGCCTATGGGTGACTCTACACTGAGTGACAAGCCAAATGATTTCCTGTATACCAGGAATCTATTTACTGCACTGGATGGTAACCACATAACCAAACTACGGCGCCTGGTGGTTTAGTGGGTAATTACGGCACTAATCTGATTGAGCCGGTTTAGGTTTATATCCAGGAGGTGGTTGGGGTTTATTGCTCACGTAATGCCTCTCAGGGATGAGTGAAGTTGGTCACCCTCATTTTAAATGTCAAGACCAACTTGCCTGGCCCCGGACTCCTATGTTCCTTGTGGGGCAACACAAGATTAGATGATGATGATGATATTCCTAACCATGTCACAAATGGTCTCTCCTAAATGAACACTATTGTCTAGGTATAGCAATAACAAGCTAACAATATACATCACTGGACTGAAGAGATTGAGAGATCTGATGTACTGAAAGAATGAATGAAAGCTGTATCTAACATCTCCATTTCACAAGTATCTCTATTTGCCAAATAAAATAATCTGGAGAAATCAGAAATAACATGAAAAGTACGTCACTTGATTCAGGAAATTAATCTCAAGCATGACGACATTTTATCATTGGTTCCTCCAGATGATTTTACTCTGCTCGCAGGAGATACTGTGAAAGGGTTAATGAAGGCAGTCTGACCCCTCCAGATAAATATTTTTCTTACCCTGAATAAAAACATTGGATTTAGAGGTGGCAAGAAAAAAGAAAACCTTCATTACTTTATTGAAGGGGTTTATGCACTTGGTACAGAAAGTGATGTATTCAGCCAAGAGGACTGTAACTCAACTGTTTCACGTAAGTTAATATGATGCACAGCCCTTTGGTCTGGTGATGTACTTTCATTTTTATTCTTGCTGTTTCCAGAGTATTTTATTCACCTAGGCATAAACTTTTCAAACTGGGAAGTTTAAATATAGCCTTCAATAACTCTTTCATTATGACCTGTCATTTCTGAAGTTAAATCATACTGATGGAGTGCATGAGCTCCACTGCTCTCATACAGTTTTTAGATGCCTGGTGATTTAGTGAGTTAAGGCAATCCAACTGGATGTGTCCTAAGAGTCTCATTCTGAGGGATTGTAGTTTCCTGATATAATGCTGCCAAGGGGTGTGCAACTACTGTAATCATTCTCACATTCAGTGTCTGGACTGACTACCTTCCCCAGATCCCTTTGCTGTTGATGAGATACTGTATAACTGAGTTCGATGATGGATGGATGGAGTAGATTCATCAGAAGATATCAAGAAAAAAATAAGAAATATGTCATTTGAGTGAAGCATTTCATACTGAGATTGCTTGGCATGCAGGAAAAATAAGGAAAGCCAATATAAAACCTGTCATCTCTGGCATCATACCTAGGTTTGTCTCTGGGCACTGAGTGCTTCCTATTCTGCAACATCTACAAAAGGTCCACAACGTTATATTGTCTTTCTTTATATTTTGCTCATAACCCCTGCAGTTCCTTTGTGCATTTACAACTACACCCCAATTTATGAATGAGTTATGAATTATTTTGGGTAATGCTTAATGACATATTTCTTAAGCAATGTACAGTATGCTGTAGTGTATACAGTATTTATTAAGACATGACAGTATTTATTAACATGTAATGATATCAGGTCAGCCTACTGATCTGCTACTGGTACCATGTAATCTAGCACTACCTATGTCATGGTTGGACTGTCGGTGACTAAACTGGCAATCCCACTGGCTTTGCTAGATGAAGGTGGCTAGAGACCCAGCTGGACAGAAACTAATGGGCAGATGAGCTTCCAAGCCAACAGCCATCTAGCAGGGTAGGCAGACCTAGTTGCTCTTGGTTGGCAGTCCACCTAGGTGGAGGAAAACTCATGGGTTGTCTGGTAGGGGTAGTGTCCCCCAGTCTCACCAAATTTTTAAATATCAACTTCTAAAAGATTGAAAAAATTCAGTGTGTCTTAGTCAGTCTAAAAACAGCAAAGGCCCCAACCAAATGGGCAGGTTTGCATAGTTTGGTGGAATGTGAAAGATGTGAATGGAGAGAGTAAGAAGGTGGTGGTGGTGAACACGTTTTAGAGTGCTAGGTATCCCGTGATGGTGCAGTGTCCTGGAAGAATTCACAAATGGAAGGCAATTATATGGTGCAACCCCTCAGAGGTCATGCAAGGGGCAAAGAAGATGCCATGGATGGACTAGCAGGACATACCCAAAGACAGTGGGGTTTTATTCACTAGACAACCTGCCTCCCACCTGAAATATCTCACACCTGTCCAGGACTCCAAAATTTATTTGAAGGAAACCATAGTTGACCTGCAGAATGAAAGTCAGCTAAGAACTTAACCAGGAATGGAACATGGTGGGATTACCCAGTGACCTGCAAGGTGCTGGGAGAGACTGAGGACAGCATGGACAGCCAGTCTACCACACATTTCCCCGGCAAACACAGACAAGGGGAAATGACCAAAGGGTGGATCAAAGTCCAAACGAGAGGGAAAGCTCTCAATATACATGGTAAGGGTATATGTGAGCAAACCATGCTTGCCTGCTTGTTTCTGTTTGCTCTTAATATGTCATGGCTGAGAAACACACACCCTGGAACACTACTATGTGGAGGCTGCAGTACATTCTTCCTTGTATAGGAGCTATGCATGTCCCACAAAACACTTCAACTGTTTATACAAAAGTTTACCAAAATGTTAAACCTACTCACGAAAGGGAAATACTATAAAATTAAAATACCCAATCCCTTATTTCCTCCCTAGGGGTGAAGGAGAGCTCTAGGCTAGGCATCTGTGGTCCACATCATTTAAGCCAGAGCCACCTTATATCCCTGGCAGTTTTGCAGATGGAAGAACTTACAGCCACTTGCCCATTTTCAACCATGCTGCATTAACACATGACTACTTCTGACCAGAGTACCAATGTACTCCCACAGCTTATCATCAACAGTTAATAAATGGAGATGTCCCAACAAAGGAATTGTAACAGTATATAGTGAAGATGAAAAAACCAGCACACACAATTTTGTAATTGGAATGCTTCAGTTGTAGTAATGGCCTTGTATAGTTATCTCTAAGAGGTGACTGGAAACTTTTCAGTCATGTAATACCACCAAGGGAAGTGAGCTGATCAGCTGCCCTTTGATGTGCTGAACTACAGTAGCCTAGCTTTGGGCTCCTAAACCTAAGAGAAGGTAAAACAGTAATGGCTGTGATTGTTTTTACATAGTAAGACTGAATCTTGCTGCTATCCAAGCAAAAGGAATAGTTTCTAATCAATGTTACATGACTATACTAACAAGCTACTTACTGTGCTTTCACAGCATATATCATCAAACCTCATTTAAAGTTCAAGATGTGTGATGGTGAATTGTCACTTTGTGAAAACTTTTAAATGAACAATGCTTTTGGCTTATGATTTTAGATGTGTAAGAAAAAAAAATCTTTACACAGAATCATAAGCAACTTTAAATGAGGACTGTCAGTATGTAGTGATAGAAGTAAGAGTCCTGAAGGTTGCAATGAAGACTTATCAAGAGTGCTATAATGTCTTTCAAAAGTCTGACATGTAATTTTTAAAAATCAAGATACTGAAGAAACTTTATTTTAAGAATCATAAAACCAGCTTATCAAGGACTCAACAAGCACACTTCACATTAAATATCATGGAGAATCACAAATCATAAAACTGGAAATCTGGAGATCAAGTTTGTACATATAACCAAGAACAATATCTTGTAAACAAATTAAAAGGTAGGAGAGTTTAGAATGAATAATCTGTTTTCATCATTCTTTATCCACCTAAGCAACTTATTTATATACACAATGGCATTGTGTTTGGTCACCAGCGGCTCCAAGGCTGCATACAGTTCAAACTCCTTTGTCACCTGAAAACATAATATACATTATAGTTCATTCACCTTAACTTGATTTTCATGCTTTGGCAGCTAATTCAACTTGCTACATGTCAGAAGAACACAATACTATATTTCCATAGCACTCCTTGTGACATGCACCTCTTGTTACACCTCACAGGTAGAATAAGACAATATTTTAGCTCTACACTCTTTCCATAGCACTTTACACCTAGCTCCATATTCATGTGTCAACTGTCACTCCTCACCATTCAAGAAGGAGAGATGGCAACTTGGGACAATATTAAAATGACCATAAAACAGCAAAATATTCTGAATACCACCATCATGGTGGTAGGTGGTGGTGACCCATCATCCACTCACTTGATGTTGTGCTGCCTACTATTTCCTTTACCTTGATCATTCTTTTTCAGTGTCTACATTCCTCTCATCCTATTATCCTCATTTTTCCTGTCATTTTTTATTACTCTTACTTCCATTTCAGGAGGTTTTACATTGAGTGACAAGCCTACTTGTGGTGCGGCCTACTTCTTCCTTAGCCTGTATCATTCTTTTTCTGTGCCTGCCCTCCTCTCTTTCTATTTCTTCCATCTTTCCTGTCACTTCTTATTGCTTTCCTTCTTTACAGGTGGCATTACATTGAGTGACAAGCCAAATGGTCTCCAGTAAGCCAGGAAACCATTTACAACGCTGGGTGGTAACCATATAACCAAACCATACGTGCTCCCTACGTGTCAGCAAGTGGGTTGGTTGAGGGTTAGTGCCCCTCCTCGTAAAATAAATAACTCAAAGTCAAATGGCCACCCCTTATGGGATTGTGGCGTCTGGCAATAGATAGATAGATAGACAAGCCTACTGGTTTCCTTTAAGCCAGGTAACCATTAACAATGCTGGCTGGTAACCATATAACCAACCCACACTTTTCCCTACTTGACAACAAGTGTGTTGGCAGAGGGTTAGTGCCCCTCCCCATAAAACCACTAACTCAAAGACAAATGACCACCCCTTACGGGATTATGGTGTCTGTCTATAGACCGACAGACAGAGACAACCATTCCTATCATCATCAACACTGACCTGATAAATATGACTATAAATGAGTGTGCTGTCCCAGATGATTGGCTGAAGAGTGTAACTGTAAATTTGTACAAGAGGATGGATGATGCCCTGGAAAGAGGAAATTATAAAGGCACAGAGCTTTTAGGCCAAATGATGAAGGTAATGGAGAGAGTTCTAGAAGGTATGATTAAAGATAGAATGAATACTGATGAGATGCAGTTTGGGTTTATGCCAGGCAAAGGGACCACTGATGCCATATTCATTGCTCTACAGCTTCAGGAAAAATATATAGGAAAGAAGAGGGAACTGTACTTCATTTATGTTGATTTGGAGAAGGCCTTTGACAGAGTCCCTAGAGAGGTGGTGAGGTGGGCAATGAGAAACCTTGGGACTGAGGAGTGGCTGGTTAGGGTCATTATGGCCATGTATGTGGGTGCTCACACCAAGGTAAGGGTGAATGGAGATTTGACTGATGAGTTTTCCATTAATGTTGGTGTGCATCAGTAGCCAGTTATGAGTCCTCTGTTGTTTATCATGGTACTTGAAACCCTCTCATGTGACTTCAGAAATGGACTCCAGTGGGAGATAATATATGCTGATGATTTGGTGTTGGTTGCAGAGAATGAAAGGGCAGAGGAAAGATTTGGGAAGTGTAGAGATGGTATGGGGTACACAAGGGCTTAAGAGTAAACGCATATAAAACAAAAGTGATGGTATCTAGGGCTGGAAGCAGTACTGTCAAAGAAGAGGGATTGTGGCCATGTGCGATTTGCCACAAGGCCATGGGAAGTAACTCCATCTTGTGCAGTGTTTGTCATAAGTGGGTGCATATGACATGCAGTGGTATTAGAGGTGGACTGCAAGATAGTGCTGATTTCACATGTGCATTGTGGTGGGGAGACAATGTGGAGATTGCCAGGTGTGAAAAGATTGAACTTGCTGGTGAGTCTCTTGAGTGTGTAGAAGAGTTTTGTTATTTGGGAGACATGTTATGGGCTGGAAATGGGGCTGGAGCTAGCTCTGTGGCTTGAGTGAGGAGTGGTTGGAAGAAGTTCAGAGAGCTGTTGCCTCTACTGACATTGAGAGGGCTCTCCCTTCGTGCTAAGGGATCTTTGTATGTGGCATGTGTTAGGAATGTAATGCTGTATGGTAGTGAGACCTGGGCAGTAAAGGAAGAGGATATTCGCAGGCTCAAACATACAGAAATGGCAATGATTAGGTGGATGTGCAGTGCGTCCTTGAGTGCAAGGCCTGGGGGGGCTAGGTTTACAATGAAAGAGTTGAGAGGTACAGTAGGATGATACTGGAGTGTACAGTATTGGTGTGGTGATGAGGAGAGGTAGATTTGGGCATGTGGAGAGGATGGTGGATGATAATTGGGTGCAGAAAGTGAGAAGTGTTAATGTTGGGGGTAGGGCAGTGAGAGGTAGACCGAAAAAGACCCGGGACGAGGTCAGTGAGTGTGATCTCAGGGTTAAGAGACTAACTAGGGAAGCTGTCAGAGCCTGAGCAGCATGGAAAGCTGCCATTAGATGACCAAGGCCAATACATGCAAACATGTTGGTGTCTTCAAAAACAAAAACTAACACGCTGCTCCCCCCTGCAAACCACCCCCTGGCAGGGAATGACCATGGCAGAACCACCATCAGCCTACTTTGTCCTCCCATAACTTACTCTCGCAATAAAACCTCAATAACAGAGCTCAAGTAGTCGTTCCCTGAAGTCCACTAGGTTCACATCTATATGAGCCTGGGGCAATAACATCAACATATTGCTCACACGTTTCACTCCCCCTCCCCCCAATGAACTGCACCACTCTCTTCTATACCACATGTGGCCTGCCTCTTCCTAAATCACTCAAACTCATTTTCATGGCCTATCTCTGGCACCTCATCTAGGGGCATTCTCTGAATGTGTCCATACTATTCAAATGTACAGTATTTCTATTAATTCATCCATCCATCATCCAATCCTATGTTGCCCCATAAGGAGCGTAGGAACTCAGGCTAAGCAAGTTGGTCCTGACATTTAAGAAGAGAGTGACCAGCCTCACTCATCCCTGAGTGGTATAAAATTCAATAATTCCACGAGAAGTATGTCTCAGTTAAAGAAGTTCATCTGAAGTAGAAAGCTGCCTGCAAACAATAGACTAAGGACTGACTGTACATACTCAAAGTGTTGGAATTAGAGCTGTAATGAAAGGAAACATATCCCTGTTACAAAAAATACTGCAGCTATGGTAAAAGAAAACTAATATCCCTGTACCACGATACAGTAACTGACCCATCCAAGGAGTGTGTGAGTGTCCATGACAAGGTAAGTCATCTTCAGGGGTCGGGCAGCTGAGTGGACGCGATGGTGCATTAGTTGATACAGACCAAACACATGACGCTGCTCCTCCTCACCTGCGTACCTGTCAACACCAAGGCCCGTACTATTGTCAACTTAGGCTTTCTAACGCCACTTATTTACTAGCTTATTTCTGCTCATGTCTCATTCATATTATCTTATATGCTGTTCATACAATCTATGTAAATATAAGTGAGTGGAAAATAATAAGCTGCAATATGCAAAATAAATAACTATGGTATGGGTGCTAGGGAGACTCTCAAGATGATTTGCATATGAACCAGTGATAGAGGGAAAGTGCTGATGCACAGTACCCCCTTTGAGGTGTAGGGGCCCCAGGCTTGGACTGCAGTGTCCAGTACATTTACCCTCTTCTCTCCTCACGTGTCCCTGCACCTCACTATGGGAAAGGCCCTGGTTCTACCACATGGAGGCACTAGATCCCTGCACAATGCATGTAATGCACTGTACCTGTAGTATGGCCTCACAGAAACAGTTGCTTATCTGTGGTTCACAGGTGTGCTCTGCCAGATAGAATAGGATTAGCAACAACAACAACAACATCCACAGTATACAAACAATAGCTACATTTGTTCAATGATGAACTATGCGAGCCCTGCTTGGGCTCCTAACCTCACTAAAACACACTACAACACTCTACAGACCATACATAACAAAGACCTAAAAATAATCAGGCTGCACAGCTACTGCACACACAGACCACCTACACCAAGAAACCAAAGTCCTCAAAATCAAGGCTCATCTAGACATGAGAGGCACACAAATTCTTGCCACAGCCTCCACAAACCCACACCATCCACTACACTAAATGGCAGCACATCGACACACACCACATCAAAACAACACCAAGCACAAGATATCATACACAAATACTGTCATCTTCCCACCCTACACGCCCACCTCAAACCAGCTTCCAGAAGCATATCTATGCTCAAATCACTCACCGCGCCATTCAGTCACTCAAAGACAACACACAGCTGCATGCAAAGCCTCCTGATACCCACCCTTCTGAATCCTACCTCCCTCATGAGGACAGGGTCCACTGGGCCAGGCTGAGATGTAGGCATCATCCAGCCCTCTGGAGTTATCAGAAAAGGCTGATGACTCCATTGCTGAAACCTGTCCACGATGCAACACAGCACCCAATGCTATTGAGCACATTTTGGAAGACTGCATCGCGCACAATCACCTGCCCCAACAACACAGCAAACACTCCTTAAGAGCTCTGTGAGAAAGCCTGCTCTTAGCCATGGCCTTCCTTAGGGACTTACAGCTGTTTGGCCAGACTGTGTAGGGAACTACTACTGCAACAACAACAACAACAACAATTTCTATGCCAAGCTGAAGTTCTTATTATATTCTTGCTGCTTCCAGAGGCTTTCAGAAAGCTTAGTGGTGTTTCTGATATTGAAAGGTTACACATAACCTTCATTGCATCCTTCACTACGAGAAATCTTTCGTAAATTGAATTAAATCATCTGGAGATGCAAGAGAAAGATATAAAATAAGTGTACCAGTATGTCTCCAGACTGAAGAGGTTAAGAGCAGACAACTGTCCTACTTCTCTTAATGGCTCTGTGTGATACATGATGTAATCTTCCAGTTGCCTCTTAGGGATCAAACCAATGCATACGTCTAGACTCACTCCAACTGGGTTGTTCTAATTAATCAGCCTTGAGGCAGCAGTCACTGGAAAGATGTACATAAGGTACTACAGTACAACCCCCTAGTACGCGCCTATATGGGCGGCAGAGGTGCTCGCGCACTAGAAATTCATGTACTAGGAAATAAACTAATGGGAAAATTAACATATGGGTGGCACCCCCCCTCTATCAGTGACCTTTTTGACCCATTTGAGGGAAAACATCTTAGACATATACAGTACAGTACAGTAGGATCTCGCCAATAACGCCTAATTGGTGCCATTTTCCGGCACCAATTGGACGTGGAGGTGGAGGGGGAGGCGGCTGGTGAGTCAGGTGGGGCAGTGGAGGTGGAGGGGACGGCAGCAGGCGAGTCAGGGGAGGTGGTGAGGGGAGGATTCTCCATCTCCTTCTTGCTACTGCTCCTTCACCTCTTTTTGTTTGTCTGTTTCTTTCCTCATCTTGTAATGGACATATTTGTAGTAAAACAACTTGGCATTTGTGAAGTAACCATTATTCATGTGAATCCAAATGTTTTTATAGAAATGGGTGATGAGGGTGACGTGTAGTGGAGAGGCAGGTGTCACACTCGGGGTTCGCACTGGAAAACACCGGTTTGGGGCAGCTTTTTCCTGCCGCCTTGTGTTATGTGGGTGTGACTCACGTATTCTGGTTAGGAAAATATTAAAAACTATTAAAAATATTACAAACAGGTCCTCACGCACTAGGCGTTTTGCGTACTACGAGCTCACGTACTAGGGAGGTGTACTGTACGATGCCACAGGTACATCTCATTCTTATTGTTATTACTGATCAACCTTGGTCTGTCTGGCCAGGTAGACCCATCAATCACAGGCAAGCAACCACTCTGCAGGGCTATCCTGTTCAGATTCAGCAGTCAAAGAATTACAGTACAGTACAGTGCTCTACAAACTTACGGTGGTGTGAACTCTGGACACGTGTACTGAGCCGTGGTTTTAGACTTGTAGAGGAAGTGTCGCAGTTCTGGTGCTCCCACTGCTTTCACAGTGTAGGCAGACGTGCGGATAGCTGTGTTTATACCTTCTAGGCAGTGGTGTCTTCGTAATCTCTGGGGGAATTGGAATTTAGAGAGAATCCATCATACACTACACACCTAAGCTCTGTCCAACTTAATTAGCCCTAAATTTGCCATCTCTCCATTCTGAATGATGAGGCATAATAAAAGTTTTTCAATATGAAAATACAATCCAGTACTACTGAAGGATGCTGAGCCATTGCATTGCCTTTTCTGCCACTAAGCTACATGAAATAAGCTACAAATGGACAAAAATCTTAGCCAAGTTAAGATGAAAAGTGTCCAATATATCACATCATCATCATCATAATGAGTTTTTTTTTCATTTACGGATGGCATGGGTAGATGACCAGACTATTTCCCATAATGGTATTAAATGATTAAAAAATCTCCAGTTACCTCTTGGGTATCAAAGCTATGCAAGGTAGTCTGCCTGGGGTGTTCTAACCACTACGCCACTCTCTTAAAACAGAAGAGCGCATGATACTCACATCAACAATTTTCTGCTTTGCTTCTGAAAGAGTGAAGAATTGCTCCCTGTCAACAGAAAGCAGCAGGAGACATGCCTCACAGTCCTCGGCCAAATACGATACATGGCCGTACAGGTAACCACTGGAAGCACAAAGCAACATATGCAGTGTCATCCATCCACCCATCCATCATCCAATCCTATATTGCCCCACAGTATGTTACCTTTATTTTTTTTCCCCCACAGAACACAGTAATCACAGAAAAACTGTCTACCAGTGCTACAGTTCCATTCTTATCTATACAGCAAATCTACCAGTTTCCCCAAACTCACAGCCTAAACTGCATAGGAAAACTTGAGACAATTTGGAACACATCATCAACACAAAACAAGGATTCACTGTACTGTACAGCATATACAAGTCTCACCTCATTTTTGTGAGAGTTAGGAGGGACATCCCCGTGAATGAGGGGATCTGCAAATTTTGGACGCTCCCCTCGGAAAATGGTGAAATACCAAATACTTCTGCTGCCCTATGCTGAGGAGCACAAGCCTATAGTAACTGTACAGGACAATGCAGTATTTCTCACTGGAAATATACAAAAAAATTACTTAAGAGCCACTAAGAACAACTGCTATCGCGGAGAAGGGCAAGAGATTTGCATTGCTGGTGCCCTGTGCTGACCAGCACATGCCTATACACAGGTATGTGCAGTTTAACTATACAGAACAGTATTTCTCATGAAAAACATGCAAAAAAAAAAAAAAAAAAAAAAAAAGGGACTTACGAACATTCTTAGATCCTTAGTGGAAAAGTTCTAGAGAAGGGAAAGAAGTTGTATGCAGCCTTCATGGATCTGGAGAAAGCATATGACAGGGTGGATAGACAAGGTTTCTGGAAGGTTTTAAGAATATATGGAGTGGATGGGAAGTTGTTGAAGGCAGTGAAGAATATGTATGAGGGTGCTAAGGCTGCAGTGCGTGAGGATGGCAAACTGAGTGAATCTTTCCATTTGAGGGTTGGATTGAAACAAGGATGTCAAGTCTCCATGGTTGTTCAATCTGTACATGGATAGGGTTATAAAAGACATACAACGTCGGGCAGTGGATGTTGGAGCGGCCCTCGTGAGAGAGGGCAGTGTTCGGACACTCCCTGTACTGTTGTTTGCAAATGATACTGTGCTGTTGAGTGAAGACGAAGGGGAACTGCAAGGCTTGGTAGATGAGTTTGGGAGAGTGTGTAAGAAACGGAATCTGAAGGTGAATGTAGGGAAGAGTAAAGTGATGGCCTTCGAGAGAAGTGAAGCCAGTGAATGTACAGTGAGATTGGATGGGAAGGATATGGAGAATGTGAGTGAATTTAAGTACTTGGGCAGTGTGATGAGTAAGGACGGAAGTCTGGAGGGTGAAGTGCTTGAAAGCGTGTAGCAGGGAAGGAAGGTTGCTGGTTCGTTGAAAGCAGTGATAAGAAACAGGGAGGTGAGCATGGAAGTGAAAAAGTTGTTACATGACAGTATTGTGATACCAACTCTGACATACGGAAGTGAAGCTTGGACCCTGTTGGAAGGACAGAAGTCAAGAGTGAGAGCTGTGGAAATGAGTTATCTGAGAGGAGCATGTGGAGTCACATGGAGAGACATACTAACAAATGAGGAAGTGAAGGAGCGTTGTGGTGTGGTTGAGGACGTGATGGGAAGCCTTAGGAGAAACACGTTAAGGTGGTTTGGGCATGTGGAGAGGATGGAGGGTGAAAGACTGACGAGGAGAGTGTATGTGAGTGAGGTGGAGGGTGCGAGAGGGAGGGGGAGGCCGAGGATGAGATGGAGGGATGGAGTGGAGAGGTATATGAGAGAGGGGGGTGTGAGTTGGGAGCGTGGTAGTGAAATGGCAGGGGACAGAGTGACATGAAGGCGATTTGTTTGTGGCCACCCCGTGCGGGACTGAGGCGTCTGGCAATAGATAGAGATAGACGTACGAACCACTAGGAACAGCTGATGCTGTGGGAAAAAGGGGAAATATCTTCCTGTGCATTTTCAAAATAACTTCCTAGAAAATCCGCGAATATGCAAACCCGCGAGTAGTGATCCCATGAACAGCAGGGGTGGACTTGGCCTATGGATAACCCGCTTTGTGCTGCAGATTTCAAATTAATCTCAAGGTCAAAGGTTCTAGCCAATTATTCAAACAGCTCTGATTGGATTTGGACCAAGCTTAGTGGAAGGAATGAAGGTCAGGCTTGGTTGAAGAGATTCAGTTTTAAAAGCAAAAGGTCCAATGTCAAGGTCAAAGAGTTTTGATCCAGTCTGGACTGAACATGACAGAAGGACTGAGGGTCAGGCTAGGATGAAGTAAAACAATTGATCAAACACTCTAGTTGCAAGGCAAAGTCATACGTTGTCCTTAGACCAACTACAAGGTGTGGTTGCTGCACTTTCCAAGTTTTTTTCCCCCTTCTACCCATAAAATTTGTAATATCTGGTGAGCTTGGAAATGTTATCTTATGGTAAAACCAGATTTTGCTCAACTGAGAAAAATCCTACAAGTCTTAGGATCCAAATGCTCTTTGAACAAAGCTTTTCTCTCCTACTGATATAAAAAGTTGGGACTTCTACTTAGGATAACACCAGATTATTTTGTTCAGTCAAGATGAACCTTAGCAGTCAATGGTTAAGGAAAAAACTAAGGACAAATCCTGTTAAAATTAGGTGAAACTGAACCTGCTCTGAAAGGCATGTACTGTATACTGATAAATTTCCAATGGCCTTAGCAGTTCAAAACCTGACTGAATCACATACACTTTCAAAGATATGAGCTAAGTGTAATTTTAAAGCTCACTTTGGATCAAACTTTGGTAGGCAAATGGGCATCCAGTTTTCACTAGTCTTGAGTGATTCTGTGGCATTGACCAGGTTGAAAAGCAGATGGAGGTCTGCCGGGTGGAGGAGGAACTTCTTCATTCGCACTAGTGAGATCAGCTGGTTCTGGCAGATGATCACACCAAACACCAGGTTCTAGAAAATAATAACAATCATCATCATCATCATCATCTGGACCTCCTTTCCCACCCTAGGGCAGGGTGAGGAGTAGCAACGTCCAGACAGCCCAAATCCAATGGGCCACACTTCCATTCACTCATCATTCAAGCCCACAGAATCCTGGCTCTATCTGATACACCCAAAACATTCACCATGTTCTGTAGCTTCGCATAAACGTAACCAATAGAGACAATCCAGACGCTGTCATGCTAAAATCGGATACCAAATCCCTCATCATGCACTTCTCCTCACAATATTCATCCAGCCAGCTCGATCTCTTGTCAGTCCCCTGGCCTTACCGACTTCCAAACCTCTCTTCCTCACACACTCATCCACCATATCCCTCCACTTTCTCCTTGGCCTACCTCACCTCCTCCCTCCTTCAAATTCACTCAGATATATCTTTTTCACCACTCTATTGTTATCCATTCTCTCCACATGACCATACCATCTCAGTACACTCTCTTCAATCTGGTGTCCACAGCACTCCTCACTCCACATCTTTCACGAATCACATTATGTTGTATCCTATCCACTCTCTGTACTCCACATACATTCCTCAGCAATCCATTTCTCCACTGCTCTCACTCTTGGCTTTCCACTTTCATGCCACATCATAGTCTCACATAAATAAATAATAACAATTATAAATGAAAAACAGTACCCAGTTGTATTTCCCAAAGAACACGAGAACCAAGTCTGAAGTGAAATGGTGAAGAACTAAAGGCAAGGCATCCATGCTGACATGTGTTTGGAAGAAAGAGGAATGAAAAAAGAAAAACTGAGCAAACACAATATGGTCTCCACCACAGGTAGTACTACCAGCAGCATATACAATGAAACTGAGCCAGACATTCCTTCAATCACTATCAACCCCTTAACCACAGGGTTGTCGGAGACACGCCGTGCCCATCCCACGGGGCAAATCCAAGCTCCGACTGACTTTTTTAAAATAATTGCCAAAAAACAGTTATTAGTCCTAGAATATTATAATTAAATATGCGTATGGCACATACCTTTAGCTTTCTCCTGGGATATTTTTTTAGCACTCGTCAACTACCGTAGGACTTGTGGAGACTTCTGAATTTGGGTAACTAAGTCTCCACTTTAACTTCCCAACATCCCGTAATATGAATACCACTGCCTGATATTAACACTAGAAACACTATTCAATGATTTCCAAGTAGTTTGGAATCCATACTCAAAAAAAAAAAAAAAAAAACACTGTGAAAGCAATGTAAAATACAAGCGTGTATGAGCCTCTCACTCGTGCTAATTCGCCGCTCGTATTGTCAAGTCTTATTCATATACACACTCACACTTTATTATTTCTAGTACTTTATTACACTTATATATATCTACAGTCCTTTACCGCTTCCCACACAATGTTTAGTAGGGGTAGAGGTCACAGGGCCTTTCATAATGGATGCAAAAGCGGCAGAAATGGAGGGTCGTGACTGCGACGTGCCTCCACATTGAAGGACGACAGTGAACTGAGATGTACGTATCTCGGTAGCCAAAAGTTGAAACTGTCAGCAGCTAATGTATATGCTAAGAAATAAGTTGTAGGAAATCTAGACAACACATAATAAATTAGGTAGTTCCAGGTGAATATAAATATCACTCAGGCTTCTCCCTTCCTTTCTTATATACATTTATATTGAAAGAATAGCTCATACGGCATATTTCACGGGGAAAAAGCAGGAGAAATTAGCTAACAAGTGCAGGTTGGATGTTGCCAAGTGATAATTAGCCAATTCCAGGTGTATGGCACTGTCAATTACCTTATTTTTATATATATATATATATATATATATATATTTTGTATAAGAATAGGGCATAGGGCTCATTTCAATGGATGAAATCTGTGGAAAATCCAGGGAAGATTTGCGTAGCGCAGAGCAGCTGAGCAGACGACACGAGAGGGTAATGGAGAGGAGGAAGGGAGAGGAGTCTAGAATGGGGGAAAATGGCTAAATTGTCAACAATGGATAGGAGTACTGATGACATTAGCAGCTCTGACTATTGTTGGACACTGGCAGTGCTGATAGATGATACAAGTCACCACCTGAAAGCCCGGGCGAATTCAAAACAACACAAAATCACAAAAGTGACACCCCATGGTATGATCCACTGCGCCTGAGCGTCACGGAAGTGATGACCCGTGGTTAAGGGGTTAAAGACCCAGAAACAATCCCTCCACCTCACAGCCCCATTTTTTAGGGGGGGGAGATACTTTTCACATTACCTGCTAGACAGACTTTATCTGATATTAAACATAAATAGTCATGTTATCAACAATGAGAAGGCAAAGATGTGCAATTATAGCTTAGTTTTTTTTACAATAATTTCAAAAGCAAGCATATTTAGTAAAGGGATTAATGAAAGCTAGATCTGTCCTTTGTAGTTACAAAAATTTTCTGATGCTGAGTAAAATGGCCTGGAGACACCAATAATGATAATACTGTATTGCATGTCATCAGAATGAAGTGGCTACAGTTAATATACTGTACCTTAATTTTAGAGCAATACTGAATGATGGTCTGTGTGATTGTCTCTCTAATGGATGTGTTAAGAGGAAGGCACTGAACACCCCCTAACAGGAAGGAAGGGTGGTGGTCCAGCATATTGAGAAGATTATCCAGCAGGCGCTCTGTTCCACCCAAGAGGTGGCGGAAATCATAGTTGCGTCGCTTCTCAAACATCCGTGATAGTGCAGAGGCGGTTAATACACTAATGATCTGGTTGTGTACATATCTGAGGGGAAAAAAACATATATATACTAAACATTTTTGCAGTTCCAAAACTGCAGTCTGGGTTAGCATAACATCCCTAAAACAATGGACAAAATGCATGCTACTAATTTGTGTAACATTTTTCTCTTATCCTCAGAAGTTTCATAAAGGATCTTAGCCAGTTACAGGTGCTGGGGAGGAGAGTTGCTAGAGGGTGGGAGATGTGCTCATTGTATGAGACCCTAGGGAGAGGATGGGGGGTTGCTGAGTACAGTTCTCAGTAGAAGTGATTCATACTACATCAAATGGTGGCTACTGAATGGATTAATAGTGAGTAGCTCTAGCTTGATTGTGCTGTATGGTAGTTATAAGAGAGAAGAATATAGAAATACAAGTAACCTAAACACTGATACACAGTTTTGGAGAGCTCACAGACAAGGTCTAAGATCCAACTTACAACTAACACCAGACACTGTAGGGTGGCGAGGAACATCCAAGATCAATCACTGAGGCAAGGATGTAGTCAGGGACAAGAGTTCACCTATTATTTCACCTCTTCTACTTTTTGCTTTCCTTTGCTGGCTAATATTTCATAGCTGAGTGGGGAATACTAGGCAAAGTTCTTTCCCTCACAACACAGTAATTCCAAACTTCACTAGGTCTATGCATAGAAAAGCCACACAAAACTTTTGAACTTTCAAACAGCACACTTCCAGGGGTTCACTCCCAACCTGCTCATTGTTAAGACAGTCTGGAAGCTAATAAAGAAGCCCTAGTTATGCAAAGACGGCTTTCATTTATAGTGAATCACTTAGGTCATTTCACTATTACGTTGCTCTTGAATTAACCCATTTTTCACTTAAAAGTTGCTCAATTCATTATTAAGTTTTGAAAGATTTGATTTTTCTTTTTTAGCCTTACTCATGAATCAAAGGCAAGCTTACCAGTACTATAAGCTGCTTCATTTAACATATATATAATATTACCTGCATACATCCAAGACCTAATGCAAGGATCTCCTGTAGTTAGTACAAACAATATCAACAAACATATCTCACGTGAGCTGCATGAAGAGTTGTGGTATACTGGCCATGGAGTGTGACACAGCTACAAGGATCAGAGGACTCTTCACAAGAAAGACGAACTTGTGGTCCCCTGCCACTATACAGCGAATCACGTCATCACTGTCCGCAACAAACGACACCAACGCTTGCATCAGCCCAAACAGGGTCACCAAACGGTCCTCCTTCCCATATCTGAAGCAGCAATATTCTATTTAGTAACAATAAAGAACTCCGGGAATATGGGTAATGTGCTTTTTGGTCATTTCTTACTACTAATGATTTTATGTAACTGAAGATATCTCTTGTCCTAATTTAAAAATGACATCGTGTTTCCTCTTAAGGAATCCCCGTACTGTAACTGACCATGGTACAGATTATGTTTGCTGTGGACTGGAAACTTAACCATGTGCCAAAACCACCTAATAACTTCCCTACGCTGGAAACTTTAGAGAGAGAGAGAGAGAAAAAAAGTTGTGCAATAATATTTGTAACAATGTGCAAGGTTCAGGCTGGACTTTGACTCCATGTAGTCACTGAGAAGGACTGTCCATGTAACTGAATGTCTTCTGACTATAAGTGATGATTCTGTGGCCCATTACCAAGCTTGCAATCAAATTTCACTCTCATGGTAGTACCTCCCAGGGTTACTGGTAGCCATCCATCTACTACCTCATACTTCTATTGAAAGAGTTTAAGATTAACTATAATTAACCCCTTCATTTTAAAAAATCTATCGTAAGCTGAAAATACTTGTCAGATGATAGCAAAAACAAAATGAAAGACATCCCTGGGTTCAACGAATTAATGAGCTATCTTAGAAGTGCAGTGTTGTTAACTGCTGGCTAAGTTGGAGTTTGAACAGCGAGTGTTTCTGTGAGTAAATGCATGAAAAGAATACAGTACAGTAAATGAAAGCTTCACTACATGTATTAATAAGTGAGGACTTTTGTATACAGAGGTGGAAGCTAACCCCTAATTTTTTTTATATCATTTATGGAACAAGTGTAGCTTCAACATTAGACTTATCAATCTGCATCCCTTGAGACAGACAGTATGGTAGTTAGCAATGAAACAAAAAGGACAGACATATTCAATTATCATCAGGAATTGGGGCTTTTCCACATCGTTACACAGATTTAATAATACAGTACAGTACTCTACAACCAATAATAATTCTTTTCAGTTAACCTTGTGTAAATGGGTTTCCCTGATTCACTCAGAATGAAAATGTGTTTTTCTTTCTGCAACCAGTCCAGACTCTGAAGATATTCCTCATCCACATTCTCCTCTTCAATGTCGCCACCACCATCTTGCACGGGGTTATCTGCGTCTACTTTATCTTCAGGTTCTGCCACTGTCATGTTGCCCATGTTGCCAACAAGTTCATGGTCCTGTTATCACACAGAAAGAATCACTGAAAGTCTAGAAGGCATTCACTGTCACATCACAATAAGCAAATGCAAGTATGGTTCCAGTGATATCAACCATACAAAGAAAACTGGGGGAAAAAAAAAAAAAAGGACAATACAGGCAGTCCTCAATACAAACCAGAAATGTATTCCTAAATGCCCCGTGAGTTTTTCATATACTGTAACTGGTCCTATAAACTGGGACAAACTGGCAAATCAGCTTCATAGGTATAGTAGCAGCAAAGCTTTAACTCTCTCATGGCTACACCTTCTCTCAAATTACTGTATTCCTCACCACACCCCACAAGATTTTAGTGTTAATACATGATATATACCAGTACTGTTACAAACCAGGGGACTTCAGCCGCCTCAGCATTGCTGGGGATGGGTAGAGACATTATAAAAAGAGATACTGGATGGCCAATATCTACAGCTGCTCCCAGACTGGTCAGTCGACATGGCAGGATTTTGGTTTAAACGCCTCACAGCCCGGGTGCTGGCTGACTGCAGATTCAACTATTAATACATCTCATCACCTGCTGTGATACATGATTGGTTGATCAATAAAATGTTGCTATAACTGTAGCATATTTTGTTAATTTGAGCTACTGAAGATTTCTGTTTTAATCTTCATCTCTACTTGTGAATTTTACTTCACGGTACAAGTAAACACCGAGATAATCACCAATTTATAATGCTGACAAACCAAACTGTTAGTACTGTAGCTGCAAAATGGGTGGTGCTATGTTCTTTTTCTGACATTAGTGCTTTCTTGCCCTTCTTACTGGTCTGATTGTGCTGCATCCGGGTGCAATAACACTCATGGACCTTCTATACAACTCTTCTGACTCCCTTGTAATCCACCAAGAAGGAAATTATGGCGTATTAAGGTAAAGAAAGTAAGCTGATCTGTGAGTGTCGTCGGCTATGCTAGGCAAGTTTTATTTATTTTACATGTATTTGGTCCACAACCATACAGGGAGGAAAGCCTAGATGGTATCCCGATGGAAACCACAATTATGGATGCCAAGAAAAACAACAATCTTTAAATTCAACCAAAACTCCAATAGACTTAAAAACTGCGGGCGAAATAAGTAAACACTGCTGGTGTTAATCGATCTAGCATTCTCTGGCAACTCATCCCAGACCTTTATATGCTTCGAAATTAGCCTAGCTGCTACACAGAGGAAAATCTCATTTTTATACAGCTTTACTTAATAAGAAGGCACCATTTGTGTGAACACAGCATAGCATATATTTGAAAATGCGCCATAAAATATGAAAAGCCGTTAAGTGGCTGGTGTTATCTAGCTGTGATCACTGATCCTTATACATACTTCAGCAATGCCCAGCAAACATCCATTCGCTGAACCAACATGCTGGCTGTCCAGTCTCTCCTTCTAACGGGTCTCCAGGGATGGGAGCAATCACAGGGTGATGGTCGCACATCACAATCAGTGAAATTACTTATGGGACAATACTGAAACCTCCACAAAGATGCATTTGCAACAAAAATGCCATGCAGAAGACCTATCCTAATTTAGGCATATATATATAATGTCATACAGCAAAATGAATCACCCAATGGATGTGGGTTAAGCCATAAAGGTCATCATCTGGACTAAAGGGGTTAAAACCAAGTGCATGAATGCTTGAGAAAACCCCTAATTTCTTAATGGTCACTACTGAACACCTGTAATTGTTAGGTGTGATTAACCTGCACCTCACTTCAGCCTTAATGTCTTGAAAACTTCTTAGATGAAATTGCTTATCTGGTAAGCCAAGACCAAAAAATTTTAAAAAATGTACTACAATATTCCACCTAATGACGAAACAGTGCAAATCTGCCTTAATCCTTTATTAATTCTTAACACTGCGGAGTGCAATCTGCAACATCCAGGTCATAACCTGGCTACTCTGCATGTTCTACCAACACGTGCATAAAAAATGATCGTCAGAAACTGGAAGCTCGTTCATACATTCGCGCTCCCAGTTTTCATAATACGGCCCTAAAGATTTTGCGTAATGGTAATGAATGGGTAATAAAACTATTGTCAATGACACCCACCTGTTCCCTTTGCACCTTCATGATGGGAGAGTCAGGCCCCGCCTCCCCACCACTAATTTGCGTCTCCAGGTCATGAGTGCACTCCTCGAAGCTGTCAGTGTTGACCAGCATTACCTCCCCGCTCACCCCGGGAGTGTCATCCTTTAGCTCCTCTCCTACAGCCTCAGTAGAGGAAGGGTGAGGGCAAACGGCCTGCACATCTCCCGGAACACTGCAGTCCGCCATGACACTGAATTTACAAGTTACCATTTTAGTGCTATATTTCCTCAAAAATCGCTAGACTTCGCTAGAAATTTGCCAGAATCTCTGTAACATACCTAAAATATCTAGGTGAATCCAGAATACTGGAAGATTCCTTGTAGTTAGATGTTAAATTTGTCGTTGAAAGGAGGTGCATATATCTAGACCTAACATAGAAAAACTGCTAAATTGGCAATTCTGCATTGAATTCTTCAGGGTTAGTTATGTTTATCGCACCTTTTGTCAAACCAATGCATCATACAGTAGGATTTTTTTCGTCATTTATTAAAGTTATTACTTATTATCAAACTATCAATAACAAAATGAAGGGGACTTCGATCGAAATTTACCTACGCAAGTGCGCGTTGTCAATCAGCTGATCACTGACAGAACGCCTCCCTTGTTGTGATTCTGACGGCTGGCGGAACGAGGTAATTTTAAAGGTCCCAGTGGATAACTGCTTTTCTTTAACCAGAAACTACACCTCACCTTACTTGTGCTGTAAACTTGTGAGTCGTAATACGAAAGCAAAAAGCCCACAATTTTGTGTGACAGTGTCTTAAACATGGTTGAGAACACATCGATGACTACAAACCTAAGATTTAACCAAGCCTAACTGACGAGCTAAATATTTAGCAGAAACCACAGCTGGAGTTCAAGTAGTTTGAAGTGTTTTCTGTTTATATCTCACCATTTGCTGACACTTTTTTTTCTATGATACCTCTGTCGCAGATTAATTCTCTCCCCCTTGAGGTCGGTGGTAAATTTTTACTTTCGGACAATCGGGAATTACGATGTTTTGATCCGTTTCCTCGGTACTTTGGACAATTCTAAGACACTTTTTTTCTATGGCATTTTTGTCGGAAATTGAATTTATTTTACTCCTGAAGATAACATAAACTAACCTAACCTAACCTTCCGGAGTAAAATAAAAATAATTTCCAAATGGAGTAATGGGGGTTCATTATGATCCTTGGGAAACATACTTTACGTTAATGGTGCTATATACCTGAACCGCGTGTTGTCCACTTGTAAAATAATACAAGGTCAGTAATCCCCTCTGGAGGTCATTAATAGATCCAGGGCTCATTTTCGACCGAAGTGTCATAGAAGAAAAGTGTTTGCAAATGATGAGATATAAACAGAAAATACTTCAGCTTCCAGTTGTGGCATCTGCTGAATACTAAGTAATTCTTTACCAAACAGGATCGACCTTTTTGTACTTTAAATTGAAATCGTTCGTTTACAGGTTACTTGTTATTATTCCTGGATTGCCATATCTGCTGGGGATTTTTATAAACTGAACTCTGAAAGCCATAAATGTGGATTTAGAATGCATATGTATTCCACCAGTCTTTTTTCTTTTTTTCTTTTTTTTTTTAATGTGTCTGACTCTGGGCATAAGCTTCACAGCCTGCTCCCAGGGCCCAGAAGTCCTCTTACATACTATACACCTCTACATGTCACCACTTCGGTGCTAACACCCACCGTCCATATTGAACACATGCTAGGCTGTTGGGAGTATTTTTATGACATTTCAGCGGGTCTTCTGATCAGTAAAGTCTGATTTTATTAAATTCAGGTCCTTAAACTGTTCCCTGCCCCAGCTGGGATTTGAACCAGGGTCCGCTAGGACTGCAGGCCACCTCTCTACCGACTGAGCTACTGCCTGCCCCTGCCAGTAGCCAGCCCTATTTAGCGTTCCTAATGCGCATTTTTAAATTTGGAAGCTGGCTGTCAAATGCAAGTGAGGTTAAGTTGGATTAGGTTTGGTTTGGTCAAGTTTGGTTAAATCATTAAATTTCCCATTGCTTTGACATGGAATACACCTACGCGTCCAGTCGGAATGGTGGTAAACAATGCAGCCAGTCAGAGATCATTGGTAAACATTGCCGGGGGCAACCTGGCTGCCTGCTTAAATGCCTCAAAATAGATATATTTTGTTTTTTCCAGTCACTTGCAGTCACAGTGGAACAGTTAACTGTCAGTGTTGCTTATGTATCAGAATTACTTACCTTGAGATGGTGAGTTTGTTGTAATATAGGTGGAATCGCTGTGCCCATTTGGTAAAGAATTGCCAAATATTATCCACTGATTGTGTCATATGAACAGAGTTCACCCATGGAGAAAGTTCTTGTAGGGAGTGAAAATCAGGGGGGCTGGGGGGGCAAACCTTCAGTTAGAATAAACTATATAGGTTAGGGTAGACTGTAATATTAGGTTTCCTGTAGGGGAACTTTGTGCAGATGACATCTGCACTGCCGACAGCTATTGCTCATGCACAAATGGTCTTGTGCATGTGCAGTAGGGTGAAGGAGCACTTTCTGCACTGAGGAACTTTGTGCATTGAATGGCAGAACAGTTTGTGGATGAATGGGGAGCAGGGTAGCTCAGTGGTAAAGCGTGTGACTCTAGATTGCCAGGTTGAGAGTTCGCGCTGCGCCTGGGTGGCTACCTTTGCTGGGAGGGGTAGCACTCTCCTGTAACCCTAGCGGGGCTATATGATCTATCTAGGTCTAGCTCGGGGGAATAATCCCTTTGTGGGTGAATGAGTTTCAGGTCGGAATTGACCTTTTGCCGTCTGTAGGACATAACACAGATGTCAACAAACTTTAGTGCTCTTTAGTAACATAAATGTTATCAGTATTTCTTCAGAATTTGGGTCTCTTAAATGAATTATACAGTTACGAAAAATAATCTTTGTCATTAAATATCCATAATTTGTTGATGGGAGCAGTGACCATCATCCACTCACTTGATGTACCAGTAGTGCTGCCTGCTTCTTCCGTCACCTTTAGCATTCGTTTTCTTCGTCTGCTATCTTCTATTTCTCCCATTTTTTCTGTCACTTGTTATTACTCTTCTTTCCTAGTCAGGTTGCTTTACATTGAGTGACAAGCCTAATGGTTTCCTGTAAGCCAGGAAACCATTTACATTGTTGGGTGGTAACCTTAAAACCAAACCTTACGTGATCCTGATGTGTCAACAGGTGGGTTCGTGGAAGTTTAGTGCCCTTCCTTGTAAAACAACTGACTCAAACAGGTATGCCTTATGGGATTAAGGCAACTGGCTGTAGATAGATAGTTGATGGGAGCTCTCCTCCATTTTTTTTTTTCCATTTGGCTCACAGTGTCACCAAGATTTTTTCATTGTGCTCTATGACATTTTCTCATCAAAATAAGAGGGGTGTTCTGTGTGGCAGTTAATTCTAATTTATCTTAAACCTAAAGCTGATAAGATGCTGTATTCATATCAACTGTGTAACATTTGAACCTATAGAATGGTAGGTACGGATATCCACCATCCACTCAGTATAGCAGTATAGCCATGAGCAAAGGTTTGCCAACTCTTTGCTGCAGCCTGTGGAAGCAGAAATTGTTACGTAAAGTACAGTATTGGTATTAATCTCATTTAAGCCCATAATCAATCTGTTTATTTTACAGATGTCATAGAGTTAGATCTTACCAATTAATACACCATTAGTTCTATGACACTTCTGTCAGAAGTCACTGTTAATGGAGATGGAACATTACTGTATTTAATCCAGCTAGTTGGTGGCCAGAACAAGAGTCAAATCATTCAGGCCTACTTAGTCAATCACCAGCAGAGTTGCTGCTGGGCAAGTCAGTTTTGCCACAGCCTTTGTGAAAGTAACAGGTACTTTCCCATTCCTGATCCTGTTTTCTCAGGAACATGAGGCCGATGTCTAAGGTAAAGTTGAAATTTGTTTTGGTTAGGCTTGGAAAAGTAAGTTCTCTTCAGTCTCTGTGGTACACTGTCACACTAAAGTAAGAAAAGATCATCAGTTTGTCCAGTAATATTAATTAAAATTCGTTGGGTGACTTACTCGGAATGCTTATCTGATTCCAGGAACAGTATCATTGGTAAATACTCAGCAGATATCCATATCTGGTAGGAAGAAATAGCAGTTAATATACTTTACTTTCAAATGAACATTTCATCTTGTTTTATATTGTATACAGTACCAGAAGTGTTGCAATCCATAATTTATGGAATCATATCTGAGATATTTATACCACTTTATCCTGTAGAGGGAAGTCTACACTTTAAGTGTCTTTGGGTACTAATCAAGTCTGTTGTTGTGTCTCCAGGCTCATTTAAACATGAGTTTAGTGAGCTCAGACTGGAGTTGCCTTTCTCATGTAGTTGTTCATCCTTTTGTTGACTAGGGAAGGAACTTAGAGATGCTTGTTTGCCAGGGAAGAGGAACCACCCTCTTATGCTATGTCTGTGCCACTGTGTAAAAGCATCCATCTCCAATACTGCTAAATAGGGCTTAAGGTTTGAAGAATCCTAAATGCTGAGCCTAGTATGGCAAAAAATAAATATATAATAAAAAAGAATAGCAAATTAAATACTGGTACTGTATTATAGTTAAGGGATTAAAGAGCAGTCATAAGTACTGTTATATATTCATAACAGTACCAGCTTTCAGTGAATGAAGGAGTGATGAACTTGACACTCAGATCATGAAAACTGGAATCATATAAAGTCTGGTATTTCCCAGACACAGGAAGATGGTAGGGAGTTTACGTGGGGAGGAATGCACGTGTGAGGTGCAACTGGGAGGCAGTGGTGGTCGTACAGTGACTGTGTGTGTTCCTGTCACCATCCCTGCCACCATCTGCCCCATAGAGCTTGCACACCGGCTCTGCCACCACCACAACATTCCAGTGTACCTTCACCAAGGTGAGTCACCATCTTTTCACTATGTTCTTGCTTTTTTTATTCCTTGCTATTTTGTTATAACAGCTAGAAAAGGCAGTTTTCAGCTACTCATACAACAGCCACTAAACTCACTGAGGTATGAGAATCATTTCAGCTCAGCCATAAAACCAAGGAGAGAAATGAACAGACTCCTCTGTGGCAGGAGATTCATACAGAATATTCTTTTATGTTTTATGAAATAGAAAACCTTCAGGCATTGCAGTCTGATGCATCTCATTCCCCATCAGCCAGTTGGACGAACCAGTAAGCAGAAGAGTCATTTCAATGTGGTAGTGATAGTATTGTTATTGCCACAAGTACGGTCTGTTTGCCTTTTACATGTGCTTGAATTGTATGATTTACCTGTTACACACGTAGCAAGCTGATGGTCAGTTTGATATGATTAGTGTTACTCAAGTAGAATCTATCTATCCATCTATTGTCAGACACCATAATCCCATAAGGGGTGGCCATTTGTCTTTGGGTTATTTGTTTTACAGGGAGGGGCACTAACCCTCCACCAACCCACTTGTTGACACGTAGGGAACACGTATGGTTTGGTTATATGGTTACCACCCAGCAACTTACATAATGCAAAATGTGGGCCCAAAACACTGTAGGGAAAATATGGCATTTTCACCCAGTGCATAACCTCCTTAGTGCAGCACAAGACACATGACTGCACAACAGACCAGTGTGCACCTCTTCCTTCCACCTTCTTCTTACCAAGCCCATCTACCATCACAGTTCATCATAAGTATACATGTAATTATTAGTGCATATATCAGTGTGATGATAGGCTTCTTTATGAATGCTTGGTACTTTTTAGGCAGATTTGTGAAAGGTTAGGGAAGGTTTAAGAGTAACAGTGTGGGAAATTGGGACAAGTTCTTTTTTTTGTTTAGCATGAAATTGCCATAAGATGCTGCAAGATTGGGACCAAAATATCTCGCTGTTGGTGAATGGACAGTATGTCCCTTAGTGTGGTGGGTACCCAGTATTCATGGCTAAATGGTTCAGAAGGTGTGTTGCAAATGTGTAATTCATTATTATGGAACAGATGGATATCATCATCATCATCAGTAACAGCAGCATTGTCACCTCTAATGGCTTGCTCTTCCTTGGAAATCCTCCAACAGGGGATGACCATGACAGATCTGCCCTGAGGCTGCTTTGACTTGCAACATATTTTTCTTACTCTGTTATTCATTCTTTTTTTTTCCCCCCTTCCCTCTTACCTGTGTACTGCTTCACTCTTATCTTTCCACCTAGATTTTTTTTTTTTTAAATTAAATTGAATTAAGCCTGGCCCTCCTCAGAGTGTTCCCTGATTTAACGCAACATCACCACCATACTTAAAACTATTCAGTGTATATTAGCTACTTTGTGGTACTCCTTCATGCAGTTTTAACCTTAAGTGGCATTCCTATGCCACCACTTCTTCACTGCAGCTATGTATTTCAATTTTTATTTTGTGTACAGTGAGTTTTCCTATAATGTGACATTTTAGTCCAAACCTTGTGTTGTGTTATGGAAATTTTGTGTTACAGAAACAACAGAACCTATCGGAAAAATGGAATGAAACCACCAACTCAAAGATGAACAGCCATCCCCTATTGGATTAAGGCATCTGGGCTGTAGATAGATAGATCCCAACTTCCCCCCTATGTCACCCTTCATGATCCCTCGTCACCCCCAGCCTGTCCCAACCTTCCCTATGTTTGTCTTAAAAGTACCAAACATTCATAAGAAAGGCTAACAGCGCATTGATACACACCTATAACACAGTTGAGGTACTCGCACTTAACATGAATGGTGATGAAGACAGACTTGGTGTGAAGGAGGAGGAGGAAGGAAATGCCCAGTGGTCCTTTACACACTCATTTACCTCAGGCATTGGGAATGAAGGTCATGCAGGGGTTGAACATGTCATACTTAGGCCATATGGGATGTGCATTTCAATTGATATAGGTTCTACTCATATTATATTAATTTTATGGACCTGACCTACAGTGCATTGCATTATGTATAAGTGACAGTGAAGAAATGTGTTACCATATAGGCAAATTGTACTAACATTAAAAAAAAAAAAAAAAACCTTAACACTTATCCTTCACACACATTATTACCATGTCCTTAGCTTGTGGAGGGTTGGATATACTGTACTGTAGTTACGCTAGGCAGGTAAAACAGAAAAGGAGACCACAAAATCAAGCTACTGTAAAAAATTAGATTCCATGACCATGGAGGGAGTGACCATAAACAAATTGCCTCTTGTCACCTTGTTCTCTTTCATCAGGAAGCCCTTCCTTTATCCCTCACCACTCTCCCTTATATACTTCTCCATCCTGCCCTTCCACCTCATCCCTCATCACTCTCTACCTCCCCCCTTCCTCTTCCTCTTTTATATACACGTTACTATCAATCTCTTACTCTTCATTTACTCCATATGGTCAAACCATCTCAGGGTGCTTCTCCTAACACTTTCCAGCACATCCACATTGCCACCACAGTGCCATAGAACTATCTCATTTGTGTTTCTGTATCCACACAACTCCACACACTGCTTTCAAATAACTCATTTTCACAAGATATATTGGAAATGTTATACCACCCAGCAGGCTAATAAAAGCAGACATCATCCATAAAAGCAGACAAGGAAAGCCTAGTTCCAAAATGTTGACTAGACAAACTTTTGTGGAAGAAGGATACTCATAATTCATTGCTTTATCATTCGGGTGAAAGCTTGATACTATTAAGCACCGAAGAACGTGATAGTTCCAGAGGTATCATGACATTACTTGTAAACAAGCCTCAAACTGAGTCATCAGGGTGTCCTTTTTGTACTGTATATTGTTTTTCTTCACCTGAGTAACAGAATGATATGCAATACTTGTACTGTACACCAGTTTCACTGTTTAAGTGAATTCATCGCATAACTCAGTTGGAAGCAAGATGAAATTGTCTTAAATTTTACAAAAACAAGAACGGTTCATTCATGCTTTCTTTTTGTTTGCTATGTACTGGGAGAAAGTTTTGATAGAACTAATCACCGTGGCAGTACAGGTACTAAAAACATATTAGGTTTCTTTGCTGGGATTATGACATCAGCCTTTACCTGACAGTCTAATGGTTAAAACATCCTGGTCAGAGGTACAGCCTTGCCTAGGTTCAATCCAGAAGTGGTGACCGAAGTTTTTTCTTAGCCAGATAATCCCATCAGGGGAAGTAGGATGATCATCTACCCCTAAATGTGCTGTACAGTGGTAGCCTAGCCTCAAGCCCCCAGACTTTGAAAGGGATAAAATGAATTTGGTTGATTTACTTTAACTGCCATATACCACAGACCCATCCAATCCCACCCTTCCTGTCCACCCACCAGTTTTGTACGTGGGAGGAAAATCTGGAAATTTAATCTTCCTTTCATCAACAGTGCCCCTCATACAGTGCCCATATTCAAGAGGTGTAGACATTTTTATCGGTGTTCTTTTCCCTTTTTTGACCTGTTATATAATGTCTTTTGTATATATATCTA
>JAGKTI010002229.1:56902-69765 GCA_018397915.1 Birgus latro | reverse complement strand
TGTGTAAAGGCAGAAGCACATAGGCATGCTGACTTCGGAGGAATAGAGGGTTTATGGTGGCATCATGTTCCTTCTTTTAGCTTACTAGATACTACTGTACTGTTAGTACATGATAGGGGTCTAGCTTCTGAGAAGTGTTAATCACAGATGAATATTATTCATACTTTTTCATGTCAGTAAAAAATCCTAGGGAAGAATGCTGAAACTTTGGGGTATCGCTAGAAGAAGCTCTTCCACCAAACTTGTTTTACTTCATGATTTAAATAAATACTGTATATAGAAAGTTCACTAGCCAGCAGTTGTTGTTTCCAAGGTATTGTTTGATTTTTTTTTGCTCAATAAGTTGGTACGATTTGTTTTATTAGACTTTGTTGATACTGTATAACACAGGCACAGGTCTTTCAAACGTTCAGTTGAAATGTGTGTTTCACAGGTTGATTGGGATAGGTTAAGTTAAAAGCTTTGGTCTGATATGAGTTGTGGGTTTCCAACTTTTGGTTTAGTTGCATTCCTCATGGGTTAAAATCATAGGGGTCTGTTGGGCTTTTCCACCCAGCTTGGTTAAGTTTGGTTAAGTTGGCGAGATCGTCAGTGAACAAGATGCCACGGGTGTCCAGACCACTTCCTTATCTACCCTAAACTATGTAAAATTTGTTTGTTCAAATACATTTTGTGGTCTAAAATCAACAAGCAGTTACCTGTTTTTCATGTTGTACTGAAATTACTTTTCTCAAGAACATTTAAATGTAAAAAGAGAGGTGGAATTGTCATGCCTGTGTGGTAAAACTTAACCCAGACTTTTTTGTTCATTTTATTTTTTGAGAAATATTACTCCTATAGGGTCTTCTATAGCCCTAACATTGGCATTTTTTGTTTCTCCCCCTAGTTTCATTGGTTCTAACCTTGGCATCCTTCTGTCCCAACCAGGGCATCATTATCTACCCATTTTTATCCACATGCCTTAATCGCATAGAGAGTGGCCGTAAACAAATTAATAACATATTAATAACCACCCTTTACGGGATTGTGGCGTCTGGCAATAGATAGATAGATAGAACATAAGAAGAGAGGATAACTGCAGTAGGCCAGTTCACCCATGCTAGGAAGCTCCTACAAGAGTGTGGCTGAACTACTAGAACAAGACAAATTTGCCTTCAGATCACCCAGTCCTCTGCCACCAGGCTGCCATCCCTCCATCTTACACCACCCTTATTCATGTACCTCTCCACCAGATCTTCAGTCTCCCTGACTCCCTCTCTCCTTCCTCCTTACACACACAATCTTAATCAGTCTTTCACATTGCATTCACTCCACATGGCCAACCATCTCAGAGCATGTTTAACACTTTCCAAGATGCAACGAAATACTAAATCGGTGGTCATTTACCGAATTGACACTTTTAATTGGAAAGTATTATAATTTTCATCACCGTATAAGTTCACATACACTTAATTACAGTATCTGAAATCCAGTTAAAAAATTGTGTTTAATTCAACTATTACTGTAATAAGGAAAATTAGGATTCAGAGTGAAAATTTGCTAAAGTTAGTGGAAGTGTTTTGCATCTAGCTTGACAACTCACCTTGACAGACCTTTGTTTTATGTAAATATTAATTTTCAGAGGAAATACATTTATTTGCACTTTAAGTCAGTGTTTACGCCAAGACGTGTTGCCAATCTGAAATCCTCTAAGTTCAGCATGGTTTAGCCTTGAAACCTGATTTTTTTTTCTTCTAATATTGTACTTATATGAAGCAAAGATTTTTGACAAGATTTGAGATAATTAGGTGTTTATGAATGTATGTGCTGACAGAAATTATTGTTACGTCCCAGTCCCAAACTGCCACAGGCTCCAGCAGCAGTAGTTCAGTATAGGAAGAACGTTGCCCATTGAGTTGTTCTTCCTATGGTCAGCCTTTAGGTGTACAGCACACGTCACTACTTTTTTCTGCAGACAGACCCACCGACGTGCATCATAAGTCAGTCAGTTGCAAGGCCCGTCGCTTGCACATTTTTCAAGATTTGCGGGTGATTTTGGGTAGGCATATGTGGGAGACCTTCCTCTACCTGCTGTCAGGCGGGGATACTGCCTGGCCCCACCTGACCCCCCCTCCCCCCGACACTCGGCAATTCACCTGTTAGCAGTAACCTGGCCAGTAAAAGCATGTTGCCCCACGGTCTCTCCAATGATGAAATTCACGGTGAAAGTGATTCCTGAGGTGGAGGACAAAGAAATAAAGAAGCTAGAGCAAGAAACAAACAGAAGTGATGAGGTGGTAATGTTGTAAAGGAAGGTGCCATATGTAGATGTGTTTGGTGACTGAACAGTATTTCTGTTGCCTATATAATTGTATGAAAACCATTATAGTCTTGTACTACACATAAAGTCGTACCAAATAAATAAATAAATAAATACGTAATTTAAAATGGCTTGAATTAGTTAAACCTCCCATAGTTCGTTTTTTTTGTAGCCAGGTGCTGTGAGAATGAAGGAAAACGTAAGGCTGACTGACACCTGTACACCTCAGGTGGGAAATTTCTCTATGAATTTTCGATGTTTCACCAAAAGCGGAGGTTTGAGGCCCCCCCCCCAAAAAAAAAGTAGAAAATCGGTCGGGTTCTGAGGGTGTGTTGGGTAAAAAATCGGTCGGGAGTGGATGGGTTAAAGTTCACGGGCTTTGTTTTCCAAATAATCCCACTTAATGCTTTCCAACTTCACTTCACTAGGTGCCGGACCGGTGACGGGTCCTACCTTCTCTCCTTGGTGCTTGGGGAGGAGGCTTGTACTGCAAAAGGAGACACTCTCTTTTTTAACTCAAGCTGGCCTACTGAGGAAGCTATAGCGCTCAATTCGTTTTAAATTTATATTTTAATGTTGTTCTTATAACTCTCCTTATGGTGTTTCTCACTTATATTTGTCTTTTAGTTTTGGAGTGTTCTATGTCTCCTCCTTTTATTGATTTTACATTATGCTGACCTTTTTACAGTTTTTGTGTTCGGCGGCATATGACCCTTGCTGTTGCGCCGCCAAGTCAATTTCATTCATTCATTCATTGAGGATCTCCGTGTAGCCAGTATGACGGCTGCGCGTTCTTGTTGGCAGAAGAGGTGGGATGCCGTTGGGTCAAATAAGCTTCGCAGTATTCGTCAAGACCTGGGTAATGGAGGGTATGTAGGAATGTCCCGCCAGTGGGAGACAGCCTTAGCTCGCCTTCGGATTGGTCACACTAGGCTGACCCATGGTTTTCTAATGGAGAGGGCTCCCCCTCCCTTTTGTGATGATTGCCTAGTTCCTTTGACAGTACGGCACATTCTTGTGGAGTGCCCCAGCCTGGGAGACCTTCGTCAGCGGTACCTTTCAAGGTGCCGGACTGGCGACGGGTCCTACCTTCTCTCCTTGGTGCTTGGGGAGGAGGCTTGTACTGCAAAAGGAGACACTTTCTCTTTTTTAACTCATGCTGGCCTACTGAGGAAGCTATATTGCTCAATTCGTTTTAAATTTATATTTTAATGTTGTTCCTATAACTCTTTTTATGGTGTTTCTTACTTATATTTGTCTTTTAGTTTTGGAGTGTTCTATGTCTCCTCCTTTTATTAATTTTACATTATGCTGACCTTTTTACAGTTTTTGTGTTCGGCGGCATATGACCCTTGCTGTTGCGCCGCCAAGTCAATTTCATTCATTCATTCATTCCCACCAGCACTGGAGCTATACAAAACTTTACTAACTGTAATTGCACTTAATACTTGACAACCCTTCACTGTTGTTACACTTAATGCATGACAACACTGTTATTACACTTAATGCTTGATAGCACTTCACTGTTATTGCACTTAAACTGACTGAACTTCACTCAGACTGCCTGAGGCCCGACTAAACCTGCTATTGTCTCATCCCTCATCCTTATATAACCTTCCTATATTCTGGTGTTTTCTACATTGTACAAGAACAGCAGTTGCCAACTCGGATATATCAAGAACAAGAAGAGAGTTTTGTTACATTACATAACACAGTAAATTATTTACTATACAAACTTAAATTACATAATTTAATGAACAATCACGCAAATAAAACATTATAGAGAAAAGAGCATAAAAATTAATGCATAACTTACAAAACAGCTACTCTCACAAACAGAATGCATACTGGCAACTCTTACTCATACCAATACTGGAACCAGACTACCGTAAACATCGGGAAACATCGAGATTCTTCTCGAGCACCCAACTGGCAAATCCCGCTTCATAACACTACCCCCTCCCTAGTTCTTTGTCGTCTCGACAAAACTACACAATACATACAAACGTAAACTTTAATCCTAATGAAACATCTAACTATACACAAAATAATCCTTCAACTTATCAGGTCTTCTTCTGTGCCGCTTCTGACATCGTCCTTGTTCCTCCACACAGTCCATTCCTCCTGGAAGGTCTTGGTCCTCTTCCTGATCCACTTCTTCCCTCGGGAAACTGTCATCATCCTTTTGCACTTCCATTGCTTGGTCCTCCTGTTCTTTCTTCCACTTGTTGCAATCCACCTTCTGATGTCCCGGCTCCTCACAGTACCAGCAACTTCCTCTGATCTTCTTCTGTTCTGTCTTCCACTTGTAGCAGTCCTCTTTTCTGTGTCCTGGCTTTTCATAGTACCAACAACTTCCCTCAAATTTTTCCATTGCAGCACCCTTAAGGCTAGTAGCAAGCTGCACTGTCCTCTGCCTATCATCCCAGCCATTCTGATCCACAAGTAATGCAAACTGTGCACGGTAAGCTTCCCATGATACTGTGCCATCAAATTCCTGAAGTTTCTTTTTAATTGGACCCTCCTTATACCCATGCACCTCACTAGTTTGGGGCCCCAAAACCGGGGCATCACAATTAAGGCCAGGACTCAAAACCTCTGCACTCTGATTATTCAATCCTGCAGTGCCACCTCTAGATGCCTGGAATCTGTCAAGACTCTCCATACACAGTCCACTCTCCATACACATGCTCCCTGTAAACTAACCTGAGGCTCAGCAGTTCAATATTTCTCTACAGCCTCAATCCTCTCACCAATCATCTTCACATGGTCAGCCACATGCTTCAACTGGCCATCCACATGCTGTCCGCACTCCATCACCATTCCCTCACCAATCTTCATCTGGCCGTCCTCACACTGGCTTCATTCCGTCACACCATTTCTCACCTCAAACTTCTGCTGTTCTAGCTTGGCATCTACTTCCTCCTTAAGCTGTTGCTCTTCTTCCTTCATTTCCCCCATGCGAGCATCTAGCTGTCCTTGTTCCTCAGTTGTAATCCCCTCTATTGTTCCTCTGATGCCTCTTGAAGTTGCTCATATCATTCTTTTTGTTCTTCACGTTGTGCCTCCAGTTGTTCCCTATGTGCCATCACTATTTCAGTTTGTGCCTGTAATAGTTCTTTGAGTTCTTTCTGTCCTTCAATCAGTTCCCATATTTGGACACTTCGTGCTTCCAGTAGCTTCATGATTGCAACAAACGACACCTCGTCTTCCTGCCCAGATCAAGATCTTGTTTGCACACCTCCTTGCTCCATGTCGAATGTTAGACTCACTGCAGCACGTAATTCCACTTATAACACCAGTGTTACGTCCCAGTCCCACACTGCCACAGGCTCCAACAGCAGTACAGTAGTTCAGTGTAGGAAGGATGTTGCCCAATGAGTTGTTCTTCCTATGATCAGCCTTTAGGTGTACAGCACACCAGATTAGCTGAAGCAAAGATAAACACTGACTTCTTAAAGTTCACGGTCTTTATTTCCCAAATAAGCCCACTTAATGCTTTCCAACTTCACTTCACTATTCCCACCAGCACTGGAGCTATACAAAAGTTTACTAACTGAAGTTGCACTTAATACTTGACAGCACTTCACTGTTATTACACTTGATGCTTGACAACACTTCACTGTTATTACACTTAATGCTTCACAGCTCTTCACTGGTATTACACTTGATGCTTGACAACACTTCACTGTTATTACACTTAATGCTTCACAGCAATTCACTGTTATTACACTTAAACTGACTGAACTTCACTCAGACTGCCTGAGGCCTGACTAAACCTGCTATTGTCTTCTCCCTCATCCTTATATAACCTTCCTATATTCTGGTGTTTTCTACATTTTACAAGAACAACAGTTGCCAACCCGGAGATATCAAGAACAAGAAAAGAGTTTTGTTACATTACATATCACTGTAAATTATTTACCATACAAACTTAAATTACATAATTTAATGAACAGTCATGCAAATAAAACATTATAGAGAAAAGATTATAAAAATTAATGCATAATTTACGAAACAACTATGCTCACAAACAGCAGGCAAACTGGCAACTCTGACTCATACCAATAGCGGAACCAGCCTACCGTGAACATCGGGAAACATCGAGATGCTTCTTGAGCACCCAACTGGCAAATCCTGCTTCGTAACATTAAAATATTATCTAGTTAAAAATGCTGATTCAGTAATTGACTGCTGATTTGGTAATTCGTCGCACCACATTTTCCAGCACATCGATACTATGATGCTCCTGTGAGTCTGGGTACACAGAAACATGTCTCTCACTGCCCCTAAAATCACCCTGTTTGTCACTCGCCAGATATTCTGCAGCTGAAATGCTGAAGGCCTCACGAGATATAGGACTGTGGGCGGCCATCATCCACTCACTCAGTGTAGTGGTACTCTATTTCAGACTAACTCTGCATTGAGCAACAAGCCAGATAATTTCCTGTAAACCAGGAAATCATTTAATATACTGGGTGGTAACCTTATAACGAACCAACACGTGTTCCCTACGTGTCAGGTGAGTTGGCAGAGGGTTAGTGCCCCTCACTGGAAAACAACTTCTTAAACTAAATATACAAACAAGAAGCCATAGACCAAGGACCAGACAGAGGACACGGTACGGATTGCAACATGGAATGTAAGAGGTGTGAATGATGAAATGAAAGAGAGAGAGAGATTGTCCAGGTACTTGAGGGTACAAAAGGGACATATGTGGATTAACTGAGACTAAATGGGCAGGTGAGAGTGGGAGTATGGATGGTGTATAAGGACAGGAGTAGGTGAGAATGAGAGGGCAAAAGAGGGTGTGTGTATTGTTGTGTGCAAGAGAGGGAAGGAGAATATAAGAAAGTATGGATCAGTTGGGTCAGGGATTGTATGGATAAGATTGAAAGTAGGAATACAAACGTGGGTGACTGTGTGTGTGTGTGTGCCAACTCAAGGGTCATGCAAGCAGAGCAAAACAGGAGTTCTGGTAACATGTGGAAGCATGCATAGAAAAGTTTGAGAGGAATGAGAGATTATTTTTGAATGGAGGTACAAATGAAAAAGTAGGGAATGTGAAGGTGTATGGAGTAGTTAGTGAGTGGAAGAGAATGGCAGTGCTCTACTGGACATTTGTGCGGGGAGGGGGTTGGTTCTAGCCAATACTGTACCATCTTTAGGCACAAAATGATCCACAGGTATACATGGTTAGTGATTAGAAGGGTGGGTTGTGAACTGCATGAATGGAAGGCAGTGATTGATTATGTGTGTGTGTGTGGATGAGAAAATGAGGAGGTATGTAATTGATGCAAGAGCATACAGAGGTTTGGGGAAAGGTCTTTCCGACCACCACTCTGTGATGGTGAAAGTTACAGTTCAAGTGCAGTGGATAAACAGAAGATGGGAAGGACAGGTGGAAGTAGTCCATACAAGGAAAGTAGAATGGTTGCAAGAGGATGGGAAAAAAGGCAGACTTCAAAAGAGAAGTGGAGGAGCAATTGGGTAAATAGTTAGAACAGATGGAGGAGATGGAAGATGTGTGCAAGATATTTGCATAAAAAATCTGCACAGTCTGTAAAGTGGTGTGTGGGGCAAAGAGAAGACAAACAGAGGTGCAAGGAACAGGATAGTGGAATGAGAGGTGAGACATGCTGTGGCAAAGAAGAAGAAAGCATATAGTGTGTGGATGGGAAGCAGAGGCATGGAGGAAGCTAAGAGATGGAAGAGAGAGTTATATGTAGAGAGGAAGAGAGAAGGGAAAAGATTAGTAAGAGAGAGTAAGAAGAGAGTGGATGAGGAATATGGAAGGAATTTGAGTGTAGTGTGGAGGAGGTCATGTAAGAAAATGTTCTGGGAGATAGAGTTAGACAGAGTGATAAAAAAGTTAGTAGGAGAGTGAAAGATAGAAATGGTAGATTGGTAGTGGAGAAGGGAGAAAAAGTAAGCAGATGGAGAGAATACTTTAGGGAACTATTAAACATAGAGAATGAAAATAATGCGAGTATAAGTGGCTGAGAGAAGGAGGGAGGTGAGAAAGGAGGAAGAGATCAGCAGAATGGAAGTAGTAGAAGCAATGAAAAAAGTCAAAACGGGGAAAGCCCGAGGAATTGTTGGAATGTGTGGTGAAATGCTGAAGCGTGGGGGAGAGGTAGTAAGGGAATGGATATGGAAGATGTGGAGATTGGCCTGCGAAGAAGGTAGAGTCCCAGAGGATTGGAAATTGGGTATAATTAGTCCCCTGTCCAAAGGAAAAGAGAAAAAAGAAGTTTGTGGTAATCATAGGGGTAATTGTCTTCTTAGTGTAATAGGAAGAGTATAAGATAGGATACTTAATGACAGAGTTAAGGAAATTACAGAGGAAATAGTTGGAGAAGAACAGGGAGGTTTTAGGAAGGGAGAAGGTTGTGTAGATCAGTTATTCATCCTTAGGTCTTTAGTGGAAAAGTTTCTAGTGAAGGGAAAGAAGTTGTATGCTGTCTTCATGGATTTGGAGAAAGTAGGCTATATGACAGAATGAATAGACAAGGATTGTGGAAAATATTAAGAGCATATGGAGTAAATGGGAAATTGTTGAATGCTGTGAAGAGTATGTATGTGGGTGCTAAGGCTGCAGTACGTGTGGATAGTGAATTTTTCTCTGAATGTTGGATTGAAACAGGGATGTGTCGTGTCTCCATGGTTGTTCAATATGTATATAGATGGGGTTATTACTTTGGATATTTTTATATGTGTTTTGATGTCTAAATATGGCAGATTGGCCTGAAAACAGTGTCAAAATTAGGAAGAGTACTGTACATACGGTATTGTATATGTATGGTGTTTTTTGGTTTTCATTTTTTTTTTCATGGTTTTCTTGGTGCTGAAACTCTGTAGAGAAGGGAAAGAAGTTGTATGCAGTCTTCATGGATTTGGAGAAAGCATATGACAGAATGGATATATTTGGAGAAAGCATATGACAGGGTGGATAGACAAGGACTGTAGAAAGTATTAAGAATATATGGAGTGGATGGGAAGTTGTTGAAGGCAATGAAGAGTATGTATGAGGGTGCTAAGGCTGCAGTGCGTGTGGATGGCAAACTGAGTGAATCTTTTCATTTGAAGGTTGGATTGAAACAAGGATGTGTCATGTCACCATGGTTGTTCAATCTGTACATGGATGGGGTTATAAAAGAGATACAAGGTCGGGCAGTGGATGTTGGAGCGGCCCTAGTGAGAGAGGGCAATGTTTGGAAACCCCCTGTACTGTTGTTTGCAGATGATACTGTGTTGTTGAGTGAAGATGAAGGGGAGCTGCAAGGCTTGGTAGATGAGTCTGGGAGTGTGTGTAAGAAACGGAATCTAAAGGTGAATGTAGGGAAGAGTAAAATGATGGTCTTCGAGAGAAGTGAAGCCAGTGAATGTACAGTGAGATTGGATGGGGAGGATATGGAGAATGTGAGTGCATTTAAGTACTTGGGTAGTGTGATGAGTAAGGATGGAAGTCTGGAGGGTGAAGTGCTTGAAAGGGTGCAGCAGGGAAGGAAGGTTGCTGGTTCCTTGATAGCAGTGATAAGAAATAGGGAAGTGAGCATGGAAGTGAAAAAGTTGTTACATGACAGTACACGTATTGTGATACCAGCTCTAACATATGGAAGTGAAGCTTGGACCCTGTTGGAAGGACAGAAGTCAAGAGTGAGAGCAGTGGAAATGAGTTATCTGAGAGGAGCATGTGGAGTTACATGGAGAGACAGACTAACAAATGAGGAAGTGAAGGAGCGTTGTGGTGTGGATGTGGACGTGACAGGAGGTGTTAGAAGAAATACGTTAAAGTGGTTTGGGCATGTGGAGAGGATGGAGAGTGAAAGACTGATGAGGAGAGAGTATGTGAGTGAGGTGGAGGGGGGGAGAGGGAGGAGGAGGCCAAAGATGAGATGGAGGGATGGAGTGGAGAGGTCCATGAGAGAAGGGGGTGTGAGTTGGGAGCGGGGTAGTGAAATGGCGGGGGACAGAGCGACATGGAGGCAATTTCTTTGTGGCCACCCCGTGTGGGATTGAGGTGTCTGGCAATAGATAGTTAGATAGACCCTCACATCCAGTATGGTATGTCTGTCAGACAGTACTACCGTACTGGACTACATTCGTACAGGACAAACAGCAGACCTTATGGGAAAAATGAATAATCACTGACAAGCCTTGAAAAAGTCTCTCCAAAATTCAACATAACTATATTTTGATACAACTAAGAGATTACCAACCTTTAAGGTGAGTGGTGATGGACTTAGGGGGGGAAAGGGGAGGGGTTTCTGAGGCTGTAGGAGGTCCTACTGACCCTCTGGAGGAGGGCCTTCAGGATCCTGAGGAAGCCTCGCTTCCTCACCCTCCCTCATAAATCCCTCATAGTCACACACTGACCCATTGTCATCTTCGTCATCAGGGTGAAGTGCAATACTGTACTGCAATTTGACTGGCACACGTCATGAGTCATGAGGAAGGTGTACTGGACTGGCGCGGCAGTGGTGCTAGGGAAATGTTCCTCTGTGTTGGCGATCTTCCCGTGCGCATGCAGGTAGTAGTACTGGACGCAGTGCGGCAGTACTAGACAAGAACTCCTCGGATTTGGCCCACTTTGTGCGGCCGATCTGCACTAGCCCATCAGGTCCACACTAGAGTATTTTTTTTTTTCCTAAACGCGTACTGGACACGAGGGTACTGTATATATATATATGTAATATATATATATATATATATATATACAGTATACAGTAGTAATCTCTCTACTATCGGGATGTCCACTATCTGGATACGTCACTATTCGGACATCGTAGGTTGTCCGAACCCCAATATGCCAAAAAATTCGAAAAAATCCGGGAAAAAAATCCGATTTTTCCTGACTGCGTCAGTTTGAATTTCCCGCGCGCGCCGACTAGCTCCCTTCCCACCCAAACCCCCTCCTACTAGTTCTGTCTCAACTCCCATGAGTAGTAGACGGCAGTCCGATCGTTTGCGGTATTTTCGTTCTTCTTTAAATACTGTAATCAAAAGTCACAGTGCTAAGGATTAAGTGTAGTTAAACACTGGATTACTGGACATGCTTTAAGAGCAATTATCTAACTATCTATCTATTGCCAGACACCATAATCCTGTAAGGGGTGGCCATTTGACTTTGAGTTATTTGTTTTACAGGGAGGGGCACTAACCCTCCACCAACCCACTTACTGACACGTAGGGAGCATGTATGGTTTGGTTATATTGTTACCACCCAGCGTTGTAAATGGTTTCTTGGCTTAAAGGAAACCATTTGGCTTGTCACTCAATGTAAAGCCACCTGTAAAGGAAAGAAAAGCAATAAGAAGTGACAGGAAAGATGGGAGAAATAGGAAGAGAGGAGTGCAGGCACAGAAAAAAAAAAATGATAAAGGCTAAGGAAGAAGTAGGCAGCACTACATCAAGTGAGTGGATGATGGTCGCCACCACCTACCACTAAGAGCAATTATGACCACTGTAAAAACCTTAGAGATGGGGGTAAACAACAATCATGGACTGTAAGTAAACATTGTCAAGTGCTAAATATTTTCCATAATCACTTCTAAATCCTCATTCTCTGGTTACATTTTATTTACTTCATGCTTTGTGTCCCATATTTCAGTGCACAGGCTGTGAAAGACGTGATTTTCTCAGTGATTATCATGTCTCTTACTATCTAGTCAACTGGTGAACATTTTTACCCCACACACCTCAAAATCATAATTTTTCTGGTTACATTTTATTTACTTCATGCTTTGTGTCCCATATTTGAGTGCATAGGCTATGAAAAGGTGATTTTCTCAGTAATAATCATGTCTGCCTTACTCACCTCAAAATCATTTTTGGGTTAAAATTCGATTAATTCATGCTTTGTGCCAATTATTTATGTGAGTGGGGCCTTAATTAAGTGCTATGCATGTCCAGGTGGGAGGGAGGTAGGTGGTTTTCTGATTTAGGTTAGGTTAGGTTAGGGTCAAGAATGACCTGTGCTGTTTGTGAACAGTGAACACCTTTGCCATACTTAACTCTTTTTCTGGTAACAGTTTATTTATTTGATGCTTTGTATCCCATATTTTAGTGCATAAGATATGAGAAATGATGATTTTCATAGTGATAGCCATGTCTGATACTTATTTCACTAAGCTGCCAACTCATGAACACCCCTGCCTTACTCACCTCAAATTCATCATTTTTGGGTTAAAATTCAATGAATTCATGCTTTGTGTCCATTATTTAATGTATATGGTGTGAGAAAGAGTGATTTTCATAGTGAATTCCATGCCTGATACTTACTTACACATGCTGGCAAGTTGTGAGCACCTATGCCTTACTCACCTCAAAATCATCATTTTTTGGTTAAAATTCAGTTAATTCATGCTTTGTGTGCATTATTTATGTGAAAGGGGACTCAAATAAGTGCTATGCATGTCCAGTAGGGAGGTAGGTAGGTGGTTTTCTGATTTAGGTTAGGTTAGGGTAGGGTCATGAATGACCAGTGCTGGAGCTTCAGGGCCAATATCCGGACAAGACCATTGTCCGGACATGCCTTTGGCTCTATTACGTCGGATAGTGG
>JAGKTI010002229.1:34363-46887 GCA_018397915.1 Birgus latro | reverse complement strand
CCCATGGTTTGGCTAATATATTCTGGAACAGTTCCGCGCCATAGCAGATCATGCCATAGAAATAACTATACTCATGGGAAAATTGGAATTTAGTTCTGGACAGTTGCCCAGAGTCCCCTTTCTCACCCCCCTTTTTCCCATTTGCCCCCACTTTACACAGGCACACAATCAAGTAATCAGTCAGTGCATGTATTACACGTAACAATAGGCACAAAAAATGGTAGGGTGATCAGCCTTGTGTCTACTTGGGCATAATACAATCATTTGTAAAACCGCTATGAACTGGTTAGTTCTGAGCTAAGACAAAGTATAATGCTTCCCATCATCATCATTTCGTATATAAGAATGATTGTTAATGTGTTAAATGTGAGTTTTTTTGACACTTGAGCATACAGACTTTATCAATTAAACTTCTTCGATCAGTTTTCACCAGGCAGCCTCCGCCATCTTTAATGTTTTGATCAGTCAGCTGATTGCTGGCCAAAACATTACAGATGGCAGAGGCTGCCTGGTGAAAACTGATTGAAGAAGTTTTATAAAGTTTGGTCAAGTGTCAACAAAACTCACATTTAACACATTAATAATCATTCTTATATACAGTACTTGATGATTATGATGGGAGGGATTATACTTCATCTTAGCTTAGAGATATGTGCTTCGTCACTAACCAGTTCATAGCGGTTTTACGAACAAACCTATAAACTACGGTAGTCACAGTACCTAAAGAATCTTTAATGTTTCCTTTTCTTAACATAATGAATTTGGTGAAGTTTAACCTCCTCATAAGAGAGATAAAAGTCCACAGTTGGAGCACTTGTAGTATGGAGCTGAAGTGGTCTCCATCATCTTTGTTTACAAACAGGGAGCATACCACCTGCCAGGAGAATTTGCCCGGGCGTTTCAAACCTTGCTGCCCCGTCGCGCCGTGGGTATTCTATCCGTGTGGTTCAGTTTTTTTTGTTCTGGCACCTTGCTGTGTCATAGAAATTTGCATCATGAAAGTGCATGTCATAGGTGACTTGACTGTATATATACACACACACATGCACACAGTACCCTCGCAAGCAAGATGGGTTTCTCCAAGACGTTTTGTGTCCAAGACGGTGACCATAAATAATAATCCAACATACAGTATTTCTGTGATACAGTTGCATATGTCCAATACGGAACCAACGGTTCACAACAGCCCAAATCCGAGGAGAATACAGCTATGACGGTCTCACCCTGTCCAACACGGTTCCTGCGCCCGGGAGAGTGACGTGGTTGTGATGTCGTCCAATAAAATATTGCCATCTAGATAAGTGATGAGTGGGCAGGGCTTGCTTTTGTCTCCCTCACCAGTGTCGTGGACACACCGTGTGTTGCACTCAGCGTTTGGTCCTAGGTTATTGCCTGTTCTTATGTAACCATTCCTAGGAAACAGTCTGCTAACTCCTTGAAGTGCTGCCATCTACCTCAGGCTACTAAGCTGGGGTTAACTGAGCTACTAAGCTGGAGATAACAAGCTCAGAAACACACACTTTCAAGGTGAGGAAATTTATTTTGGTGCCAAAATAGGCTCTAGGTTGATGTTTTTAGGGGCACTTTTCAAAGATTTGTGACAATATTATTTTTTTCCATAAGGTCTTGTGATGGTCCAAGACATTTCTCCTCCTAGACAGGACCCTCAGGCGACAATATTACCGTCTTGGATGCGAGGGTACTGTATATGTATTTATATATATATACATACAGTAATCCCTCATTTCTCTGGACTTGTACTGTCCTGACCTGTTCAATATCTGGATACTGGACCTTGGCTCTATTAAACCATTATCTAAATTTTCTTGCAATTATCCGGACGTAAAAGTCCTCGAGAACTTCAGCTGGCCAGCCAACATTTTCAGACATTCAGTATCGTAGCCGCTGGGCTTGAGTCATGAGCAGGAAATAGGCCGTAACCCACAACCAGAGCTAAAACGTCCGTCTGCCCCTGTACTGAATGGTCAAAGTCACGCGCTGGTACGATCATTCCCATTGAACCTCCAGCACCAAAGTAATACAACTGTAGTAGTAGTATTGTAGTATTAGTTGTTCACTAGGCAGTCTGGCCGAACAGCCCCGAGTCCCTAAGGAAGGCCACGGCTGAGACCGGGCTTTCCCACAGAGCTCTCAAGGAGTGTATGTTGTGTTGTTGGCACAGTTGATTGTGTACAATGCAGTCTTCCATAATGTGCTTAATACTGTAGTATGGGGTGCTGTGTTGCATCCTGGACAGGCATCAGTGACAGAGTCATCCAGCCTCTTCTGATAACTCAAGATGGTTGGATGATGCCCACAACTCACTCTGGCCAGGTGGACCCTGTCCTCATGAAGAAGATAGGATTCAGAGGGATGGATATCAGGAGGCCCTGCATGCAGCTCTGTGTTTTCTTTAAGTGACTGAATGGAGTGGCGAGTGATTTGAGTATGGATATGCTTCTGGAAGTTGGTCTGAGGTGGGCGAGAGGGGAGAGATGACAGTATCTGTGGATGCTATTGTGTGCTGGGTGTTGTTTTGATGTTCCTTGGTGTGTGTGGATGTGCTGCCATGAAGTGTAGTGGATGGTGTGGGTTTGTGGAGGCTGTTGTGAGAATTTCGGTACCTCTCATGTCTAGATGATCCTTGACTTTGAGGACTTTGGTTTCTTGGTGTAGGTGGTCTGTGGGTGTAGTAGCTGTGCAGCCTGTGATTAATTTTAGGGCCTTGTTTTTTATGGTCTATAGTGTGTTGTAGTATTGTGAGGTTAGAAGCCCAAGCAGGGCTTGCATAATTCATCACAGAACGTATATATTGTTTGTATACTGCAGTGGCGGTTTCTTTGTTGTGTCCAAATGTTGTATGGGCAAGTAACCTTAAGGCGTTGAGCCTTGGTGTTAATTTATCTTTAATTTTTGTGATGTGTTGTTTAAATGACATTGATGTATTGTATGTTACACCAAGGATTTTGTATGTGTGTGTGTGTGTGTGTGTGTGTGTGGGTGGTAGGGGAGTGTTGTTTATGGCGAGGTGTGGAATGTGACTGTGTTGTGCTATCCAGTTTGTGAGAAGGGTCACTGTAGATTTGGCTGGGGCTATTTTGAGCCTGTTTGTGGTGAACCTTTCGTGTATTGTGTTGAGGTAAGGTTGGAGGCTGTGTGTGGCTGTGTTTGCGTTTTGGTGTGTATATGTAAGTGTTATCTGCATAGGAAGCTATGTGCATTTGTGGTGTGTGGGGTGTGGGTATGTCGTGCATGTATAAGTTAAAGAGGGTAGGGGACAAAACAGATCCTTGGGGGACGCCATTTGTGAAGTTTCTGATGTTCGATAACTGACCAGCAAATGTTACATGTGCTCATCTGCCTGCTAAATAGTTTGCCAGCCATCTTTTTGTGTTATTGTGCATGTTTGTGTTGAATATTTTGTTTGTGAGATTGTGGCAGGGGATGGCATCAAAAGCTTTGCTAATATCTAGTGTAACTAGGAGTGTTCTGTGTGGTGCCTAACTGAATTGATGCCATCAAAAACTCTCTGTGTAAGGTCTGTAAGAAGAGTGTTTGTGGAGTGTAATGGCCTAAATCCATATTGTGATGGGGCTAGGGGGGGGGTGAGGTATAACTAGTTGTAGTACCAGTCATTCAGTGACTTTGGAGGGGGTACAGAGGAGTGTGATGGGGCGGTGTGAGGAAGGTAACGTAGAGTCTTTGTTGGGTTTGGGGATAGGGATGGTAATGCCATGCTTCCAGATGTTAGGTATTATGTTGTGTGAGTAGCTGTAGTTTGATATATTGGTGAGTGCTTGTGTGCCTTGTTGTCCAAGGTATTTAAGGTGTTTGTTGCTTATGTTGTCTGGTCCACAGGCAGATGAGTTCTTAAGGTTGCTAATGATGTGCTTTGTCTGGTTGTAAGTGAAAGGTGTGAAGTCTGGGTCTGTGGGGAACTGTCTCTTGTGTCGGATGACACAGCGGTCGTCACAATGGAGATTTAGATGGCTGACATGTGAAAAGTTATTGATGAGAGTGTTTGCTTGTTGTTTGTGTCAAGATATGGTGTGTGTTGTGATGGCAGCGTGTGATTGTGTAGTGTTGCTTTTGGAGGGTGCGATTCTGTTTAGTGTTTTGTAGAGTTTGCTGATGTTTGTTTTGTGATCAAGTGTTTGGAGATAATTATTCCAATTTAGTGTTTGCTGTTCTCTAACCCACAAGCGGTGTCAAAACGTCCATATGCGTCCCTACTGAATATTCAAAGTCACGCGGCCACCGAACTACATCTTTCCCATCTGCCACCACACATCGAACACAGACCACAAGCTATGAGTACATGTTCAGTGACAGCGGCCAACTGCCTCTCTATCAAACGTCCAAATACACTTGGTCACCAGGAGTTTTGTTTCTGAATGGCCACCATGTGTCTAACAGACCACGAGCCATGAGTCAATATATTGTCAAAGCACCCATCCGCCTGACAGAAGGGTGAAAATCCTGCCCACAGCCTTGCTTCACCCCCCTCCTGTCATTCCTCTGTATCCTCCCGGCTTCCCCCTCACTCCATCAGTCCCTCCCCTCCTTTGTTCTGATAACACTGACCTGTAAGTTTTTAAATTTTTCTGCGATTTATTCGAATACTATTGGTTTTATTGAAATTCCGAAGCAACCACAAGTAAGCTCATGAAATTCTGCGTCTAGACATGTGCTTAACTCTTGGAAGATGCTGGCAAAATTTTGCACTAGGATAGTGGGAAGTTATCTAAAGGTATTTTTTACTCCTGAACACTGTTTATTCTCACTGCATCTCTGTACTTTTACTCATCAGTTTTCTGTGTTTTTATTAGCTTACAATATAAATACCAGTGAAGATGACGGTATACCATTTATACCAGTTTAACCAATTTCCTGTGGCATATTTGGCCGTGGAGTTTTTTTGTGGCCCAGAAGCAGTTATCACTGGTGTCAGATGACTGATTTTCCAATCATCTTGAGGTTTTTTGTGGTTGTATGTTGTTTATGCATTGTTTCCCTGGTATGTTTTATGTTTAAATATGGCAGATTGACCTGAAAACAGTGCCAAATTTATGAGGGGTACTGTACATACAGTAGAGTTTAAGTAGGATGTTTTTAGGTTTTCAGTGGTTTTTCTGCATGGTTTTCTTGGTGTTTAGCATTACTTTGGATATTCCTATGTGTGTTTTGATGTCTAAATATGCCAGAATGACCAGTACAGTATTGAAGAACCATGGGGACATCACACAACCTAATCGCATGCCCACATTGTTTGTGAACCATTCACTTAGATGCCCATTTACCCTTGCACATGCCTCACTAACTTCTTAAAAACTCTTGGTGGCACCTAGCAGCTTACCATCTACACCGTACATGTGCAAAACCTTCCACAGTCCTTCTCTGTCCACTTTGTTGTATGCTTTTTCCAGATCCACAAATGCCATAAACACCTTATAGCCCTTCTCACAAGCCTTCACTATCTGTCTCACTGCAAATATTTGATCTACACATGCTCTACCACTCCTAAAGCCACCCTGTTCATCATTCACTAGGATTTCTGATATCTCTCTTACTTTCTCTGTAATAATTCTTCCATATACCCTCTCTACAGAATGCAGTAAACTAATGCCACAATAATTCTTGCACCCACTTTGCTTATCTTTATTTTGTACAGGGGTACAGTCGCAGCCTTCTTCCACTTTGCTGGCACAGTTTCACTCATCCATGAATTCTCATATATCTCCAACAAGCACTTCATTCCACTTTCTCCACTTCATTGAATCATCACTACATACACCTCATCAACCGCAGCTGCTTTCCCATTTTTCAGACGCTTCACGGTGTTCTTCACCTGTGCGAGTGTCTTGTTTCCTGGCACTGCATTTCTTCTCTGCACACCACCAAAACCAGTCAGGTTTAGAGTTGCTCTGCTTTCTCTATTCCCATGAGCAGTTTGCATTCATTTTTCTTCCTAGATCATCATTTACCTCCTTCTTTTTCCTCTTCACTAGTCTCTACGTGCTTCTTGCTCTCAGTATATTTGGTTCTTATTTCAGTTGAAACCCTGTTCTGTAACCACACTAGCCACTTCTTTCTCTTTTCCTCCACAGCTCTCATAACCTCTTCATCCCACCATGCTGTACCTTTCTTCTTTGTTGTTACTCTTGCCACACCACATACTGCTTTAGCATTCCTGACTAACCAATCCCTATATGCATTCCACAGGCTGTCCAGATCCATTTCATTCCTTTTCACTGATTCCAGCTCCTCCCCTACTTTGGTCCTATATTCATCTGCCATTTCTTTGATTCCTAGTTTCTTAATTTTCAGTCTTTCAGTTTCTGATATATTTTGTATCTTGTTTACAATTATAGTATTATTTTATGTATTTTTCTTACAACAGTCAGACCTAACAGACAATAATTTTTATACTTAAGTCACCCTTTCTCTTATACAATCACAGTCAGCATTTCTGAACTTTTTTTTTTTATGCAAGGAAGAAAGAACCAAAGGCCATGGGCCCACATACTGTTCTCTCCAAGAAAAAGCAAAAACAATACAAAAGACAGCCAAATTCAAGATCCATTCATTTCGAGATGCCTGGACACACTGCATTTGAAAGAATGGAGATCATAGGAAGTAGGGAATACAGACAGAGGAAGACAGTTCCAGAGTTGACCAGTTGCATAAATGAAGGACTGGGAGTAATGTTTAACTCTTGCATTAGAGAGTTGGACAGAAAAGGGATGAGTTTGTTGCTAGACAGGTACTACGTGCCCATCGTAGACGTGAAGGGATGCAAGCAGACAGTTCAGAGGAACGGTGACCGTTGAAGTAGCGATAGAAGAGAGATAAAGATGCAACAGTGCGGTGAAGAGACAAAGGTTGAAGGGAATCAGTAAGAGGAGAAGAGTTAATGAGACGAAAAGCCTTTCACTCCACCCTATTGAGAAGAGCTGGATGTGGGGAGCCTCCCCACACATGAGAATTGTACTCCATATACGGATGAAGAAAACCCGTGTACAAGGTCAACAACTGTGCAGGGGTAAAGAAAGTTCAGAATCGGCTTAGCTCACCTAATCTCTCGGAAGCAGATTTCACAAGAGATGTATTGAAATATGTTCTTTCCAAGACGAATCCCGAGAGAATGAAACCCCAAGCATGTTCAAGGATGATGCAGGACTGAGCTCAACATTATTAAACATTAGTGGGTAATCCTGAGGAAGATTTTGTCGGGTTGATAAATGTAAGAACTGAGTTTTTGATGCATTAAAAATAACAAGATTATTTTTACCCCAATCAGAGACATGAGCCAAGTCAGACATTAGGTGTGCCATAGCCTCATCCCTTTTTTGTTGAAGTAACTGCTGAGATGGACATTGTGGAAACTGAATAGAAATGTGAAGGGTGGAGTCACCAACATATGAGTGGATAGGGTTAAATGTACAGCTTAGAAGGTCATTGATGAATAAAAGGAAGAGAGTTGGTGATAGGCCAGAGCCCTGAGGAACACCACTGTTGACAGGTCTAGGAGAAGAACGATGGCCGTCTACAACAGCAGCTATAGAACGACAAGAAAGGAAGGTAGAGATGAAGGCACAGATAGAAGGATAGAAACCGTAGGAGGGCAGTTTGGAAATTAAAGATTTATGCCAGACTCGATTGAAAGCCTTTGAGATGTCAAGTGCAATGGCAAATTTTTCACTAAAGTCCTGAAAGGAGGATGACCAGGAGTCTGAAAGGTAGGTTTTTTTTTTTTTTTTTTTTTTTTTTATGTGTCCGACTCTGGGCATAGGCTTCACAGCCTGCTATCAAGGCCCAGTCGTCCTCCTACAATCTACATGTCACCACTTCGGCGCTTAACACCCACTGTCCATATTGAATACATGCTAGGGCTGTCTCATACAGGACTGGTGTATTGGTATTAGCAGGGTCATTTTTATGACATGTCGGCGGGTCTTCTGGTAGATCAGTAAAGCCTGATTTAATGAAATTCAAATCCTTAAACTGTTCCCTGCACCAGCGAGGATTCGAACCTGGGTCCCACGGGACCGCAAGCCAACTCTCTACCGATCGAGCTACAGCCAGGTGAGAAGATCGCCAGTGGAGCGTCCCCTGACTGAACATTCATCATACTGACGATCAGAAAGAAGGTTGTGACAGGAAAGATGTTTTAAGATTTTTCTGTTAAGAATTGACTCGAAAACTTTTGCGACACAGGATGTTAAAGCAATTGGACGATAGTTAGAGGATTGGGAATGGTCACCCTTCATTGGGACTGGCTGAATTAAAGCAAACCTCCAGCAAGAAGGAAAAGTACAAGTTGATAGACAAAGGCAAAAGAGTTTACCTAGGCAGGGTGTAAGAACAGAAACAGTTTTTGAGGACAACAGGAGGGACTCAACCAGGCCCATATGCCTTGTTAGTATTGAGGCCAGTGATGGCAGAATATACATCAGCTGAAGAAATTTTAATGTCAGTCATGAGGAAGTCAGGGGGGGGAAGTGATTGAGGAACAACACCGGAATCGTCTAAGGTGGAATTGGAGGAAAAAGTCTGATCGAAGAGGTCTGCTTTATCAGTAGAAGAAATAGCTACAGAGCCATCAGAGTAGAAAACAGGAGGGAAAGATGGTGAGTTAAAGTTGTTAGAAAGGTTTTTGGCAAGGTGCCAGAAGGAGCGAGAAGAATTTGAGTTAGAGAGTTGGGAACATTTAGCACGGATGAAATTATTTTTAGCAGAGCGAAGAACAGGCTTAGCACGATTTCGGGCAGAAATATAAAAAAGATGTGATTCAGGGGAGGGTTGGCTCCAGTACCTTTTATAGGCCCTCTCCTTGTTGTGGACAGCATTAGAATAAGCGTGATTAAACCAAGGCTTTCTTGCATTAGTCAGAGGATATGAGAAAGGAATGTATGCTTCCATGCCCGAGAAAATAACCTCCGTAATGCGCAAGGCACACTTGGATGGCTCCCGGCCATTGAAACAATAATCATTTCAAGGAAAATCAACGAAGTACTGCCTGAGGGCCTCCCAATCTTCAGCTCCAAAGTGCCACAGGTGGCGTTTCTTTGGAGGATCCACAGGCCGTACCGGAGCGATAGGACAGGTTAAGGTAATAAGGTTATGATCGGAGGAGCCCAACGGAGAGAAAAGATTAACAGTGCAAGCGGAAGGATTAGTTGTTAGGAAAAGGTCAAGTATGTTGGAACTCTCTCCAAGGCGGTCAGGGATACGGGTAGGGTGCTGTACAAGCTGCTCTAGGTCATTAAGGATAGAAAAGATGTAGGCTTGTTCACCAGGTGAATCAGTTAAAGGAGAGGAGAGCCAAAGGTGGTGGTGAACATTGAAATCTCCTAGAATGGAGATTTCAGAGAAAGGAGAAATGGATAGAATGTGTTCCATCGTAGAAGTAAGATAGTCAAAGAATTTTTGATAGTCAGTAGACTTAGGAGATGTAAACAGCACAGATATATTTAGTCAGAGAAAGACAGGAGAGCCGAAGCCAGAGAGTAGAGAATTCAGAAGAATCATGTTCAGGAACACGAGAGCAAAAGAGATTGTTGTGTACAAATATGCAACAGCCACTTTGGCTTTTAAATGAGAATAGAAATAGTAGGAGGATACAGAAAAGGGTTTTGCTGTCAGTTGCCTCAGACAGCTGAGTCTCAGAGAGAAAGAGAAGGTGAGGTTTAGAGGAGAAGAGGTGGTGCTCAACAGAGCGAAAGTTAGAGGAAAGGCCACGAATGCTACAGTAATGAAGAAGGAGTGATTCAGACAGTGGTTCCAGGCAGCTCCGTGAGTCGTACACATGCACAACACTGCACATTTAACCTTTAGTTGCATATTTTCATCAAACATTTCACTTTCTTTACATTTCTTAATCCCTACTTGTACATTATCAATACCAGGCATCCCATTCTTGGACTTCATTGCATTCTTCATTTCTGCCAGTGTCATATGCTATAGTCGTGGCGCACAACTCTGAGGTGTCATTATTGTACCCTTGCAACTTACCTGTCAGCTGTGCTTCCGATTTTGTGTATAATATACACATGTGATTCGTGTGTAATATGTTTGTGTATAATAACATTCATGTATAATACAGTATATTCATGTATAATAATATGATTCGTGTATATAGTATTATGATCTGAAATCTGATGCACTGTTGACTGGTAGGTTGCCAGGGTACGATAATGAGTCATACTCAGCAACTAGAGTAATTTCTAGACACCACAGTACTGGATGTATGGATATGTCACTGCAGAAATACATTTGTAACTAGAAATTACACAGGGAGCCCATACTTCCGCCAATACTGTTGCCATAAAAAGGATCTGCATCCGGATCTGCACATGCCCCCAAATTTAATCAATTGTTTCTTGGTCCATGGCCTGCCTTTCTACTAAATTTCACTGAAATTCTTTAAGAACTTTTGGAGATATTGTGCAGGACACTCTGGATCCAGATCCGCCCCAAAATTTCATCATTTCTTCCTTGGCTCATGGCCCACCTGCCCACAAAATGTTATCAAAATCCATTCACAACTTTCTGAATAATCCTGGATCCAGATCTGTGGATATAAGATCCGGATCTGCCCCAAAATTTAATAAATTCTTTCTTGGTCCATGGCCCACCTTTTACGCAAAATTTCATTGAAATTCATTGAGAACTTTTGGAGATATTGCACAAGATACTCTGGATCCGGATGCAGCCCAAAATTTAATCATTTCTTCCTTGGTGCATGGGCCATTCTTCCACAAAATTTCATCAAAATCTGTTCATAAATTTTTCAGTAATCCTGTCAACAGACAGATAGACAAACAAACCAACAAACAGACAGACAAACAAACCAACAAACAGACAGACAAACAAACCAACAAACAGACAGACAAACAAACCAACAAACAGACAGACAAACAAACAAACCAATGCAGGGTAAAACATAACCTCCTTGGCAGAGGTATTGAAATACTATAATGGGATAAATGACTATTAAATTATAAATAAACAGACAGAAATCTGATGGTATTTCAGGAGGATGTGGACTCATTCATGGGGAAGGAAGACAATGCCAATGCTCAGGAGGTGATAAGGAGGTTGGATGAGCAACTCAACAAGTACAAGTTTATGGAAGTTCACCTACAAGCACGTAGAAAAAAGTGAGTTGTAAGAAAAGTGTGTAACCCTTTACTTCCTGTATATTTGCCTCTGTGTTTATGAACTTTTTTTTTTTTTAAGAAGCATTTATTGAATATGTGTTTCAATGATATTTACAAATACTGCATATAGTTTATAGTACTGTACTTATTAAGACTTAATAAGTGTTAAGCTTTGATTAAATTTACTTGCAGCTCTTGGTACAATAGGGATGTATCAGATTCTACCTATGTTCACCAATTTGTTCATATTTTCTATCAGATGTTTGTGAATTTTGACTCAAAATTGTTTTTGTTATGAATTGATTATGAACACCTGTATATTCAGTATACAGTAAAACCTCGATATAACGGACTTCAGTAGACCAGAATTCGCTTTTATCGGACTCAAAGAGCTACCGGACTAAACTCCTATAGATCGGAAAAAGTCCGATAAAGCCAGAAAGCAGTCCGGACTGCCTGACAACTTCAGCTATGTTCACCATAATAAGACAAGTAAAAGACATGTTTTTCAGTGCACAGTACAGTATTATTATACCATTTGACTAATGTAGTGAAGTTATAACACAGTACAATACTGCAATGGTGGTGAAAACCACTGATGCAATGCAGACTAATGTCTGATATATCGGAAAAAGTCCGGATTAGCAGGGGTAAGTCCGGATGTCGCTTTTATCGGAATTTCGCATTTTCCGGAATGGCTTGGGCCCCAATTAGTCCGTTATAGTGAGGTCTTACTGTACATATTTTGTATGTGTGTATACAGTATGTGTGTGTGTGTGTGTATATATATATATATATATATATCGTTTTCGTTTTCGTTTTTGAAGGCTCCAACATGCTTGCATGTGTCGGCCTTGGTCACCTAATGGCGGCTCTCCACGCTGCTCGATCTCTGGCAGCCTCCCTATTCAGTCCCTTAACCCTTAAGTCACATTTAATGACCTCGTCCCATGTCTTTCTCGGTCTACCCCTCCCAACCCCTCCCCCAATATTAACACTTCTCACCCTCTGTACCCAATTATCATCCCCCATCCTCTCCACATGTCCAAACCACCTCAGCCTACCTCTCCTCATCACAGCACCAATACACTCCAGTCCCATCCTACCTCTCAACTCTTCTATCGTAAACCCAGCCCCCCCAGGCCTTGCATGCAGGGACGCACTGCACATCCACCTAATCATTGTCATTTCTGTACGTTTAAACCTGCGAATATCTTCTTCCTTTACTGCCCAGGTCTCACTACCATACAGCATCACACTCCTAACACATGCTGCATACAAAGACCCCTTAGCACGTAAGGAGAGTCCTCTCAATGTCAGGAGAGGCAACAGCTCCCTGAACTTCTTCCAACCACTTCTCAC
>JAGKTI010002229.1:0-29660 GCA_018397915.1 Birgus latro | reverse complement strand
TAGGTTAGGTTAGGTTAGGTTATGACCGGACATGAAATTCACTGCCTTTCACCTTTTTCATAGCTGGTGCACTTAAAAACCATGCATGAAAAAATTAAATTGCAAGCAGGAAATTATGATTAACATTTTTGGTAATTTTTTAACACATTTACAGCATGATGAAAACAGGTTAGGCATGAAAATCTTTATGGAAATCATCTTTCACACAGTTTATGCATGAGATTAATGATATGGAAAGAACAAAACAAGGAATTTTGATGAAGTTAGGGTACTTACAAACAAGAAGCCGCCGTCCTGATGTAATAACCCACTCTATCATCTCAGACTCTGACAGGAAGACCTTGCACCTGACACACCTTTCCAGTTGAGAATCACCAGCACTTCTCACCAACACTTTCTGCAACGTTTTTTTTATATAACTGGGATCACATCACTTCACTGCACTGTACATAACAGTAAATTCCTGTGTGGTCTAGTGACGATCCCTGGCGAATTTAGTCGCTGTCAGAGTCCGAGATGAGCAGACGGAGGCGGCGTAGGGGCATTTTGGTGCGACGTGGTGATACACTATCCACTACAGAGGACTCCGAAGATAGACGCAAACTAACATCCAGTGGTGACTCAGCCATGCCTGATGTGCTGGGCTGTGACTCGGAGCTAGAAGGCCTGTCTTGGTGAGATGATGGTGTGGAGCGAGGGTTGACGACGGCAGGGTTGACTGGCCTGAAAAAACTGTCAATGGTTGATTGACACAAAGGACGATGATTTTGACGATTAATGATGCGCTGCCTGAAAGCTCGCACTTCACCCGCCAAATCCAAGGGCCCCATCTCCCTGTCACAGTCCGGGTGTTCTAGGTAGTCAAGGACGAACTCCACATACGCCCGGATTGTGCTCAGCCTGGGGATGGTTGGGGTGGTGACAAGCTGTGAGGAGTCCGCATCATCGTCGTTGTCCTCATCAGAATCTTCCTGCTGGGTACGCGGACCAGCAACAGTAGATGCGATCTCGGTATCAGACATGATCTGATACCCAGGATCGCCCTCGTTGTCATCCAACCACTCGCGCACTTCATCGACATCCACATTGTCTCCACCCGCATGAAGCCTTGCATGGAAGTCATCCACGTCAAAACCAAGAAAATCATGCACCACGTCACTTCCATGAAGCAGCCGAGACCAACCATTTTCTAAAGTCTTGACAGAGACTTCCTTCCATGCATTGGCCCAGTTGAAGATGGCAGACTTGAGGTTGTATCGGCGAATGTTTTCGAGAGTTTTTTGTCCTCGCATGTCACGTCCTTCCCTGCGATCGTCCTCGTCCTCGTACACAACCATCACCTCGTCCAAAAACTTCCGTCGGTATAGCCTCTTTGTTGCCACAATCACTCCCTGGTCCATTGGTTGGATGAGAGCAGTTGTATTAGGTGGCAAAAACAGATACCACCTGATGCGACCATTCTCAGCAACCAAATCCTTGTCTGACGGATGCGCAGGTGCATTGTCTAGAATCAGGAGGGCCTTTACCTGGTCTCGTCGGATTTTCAGTGTCTCCGTCTGATAATGAATGACCTCCTTTACAAAGTTTTGGTGGAACCAATTTATGAAGATCTTGGTTGTGAACCAAGCCTTCAGAGAATGATACCACACGACAGGAAGGGCATCCGTTAACCCACGAAGGCACCTAGGCTGCTTTGCACGGCCTACAATAACGGGCTTGAGCCGGTGCATGCCGTTAGCATTGGCACAGCACAAAGCAGACACCCGTTGCTTGGAGGGCTTGGGGCCAGGTATACACTTCTCTGTCTCCTCAGCGAGAGTGTTTGTGGGTATTGAACGGTAAAATAGGCCAGTTTCGTCAGCGTTGTAAACTTGACCGAGAGTGAGTCCCTCCCTATCAGTCAAGCCCTTCACCTTCTACCGAAACTGTTCTACTCCTTCGTCGTTAGTGTCCAGAGCTTCGCCATGGGTCTTACGTTTGGTAACTCCGTGTCGTAACTTGAATGCAAAGAGCCAACCTTCAGATGCCTTGAAGTCTGGGGTGTCATGTAGCCTTGCGAACTTCTCGGCAGCAGCTTTCAGCTCCGTTCCATGTACCAACACACCAGCAGCACGTTGTTGTCGATACCAAATCAACGTGGACCGGTCGATGTCTGCATACTTAGAAGTAAACATCACCTTCCTCTCCATGTTTCGTTTGGTCTTTGAAGCGAAATCAGCCGTGTACTGCTTTAGTTTGTCTCGGGACTTCTTGATATCAAACAAGGTGGAGCAAGGGAGGTTGAGTTCATGTAGGATCCGTGCTGTCGCCCACCCGGCGTCCACCTTCTCCAATATCTGCCTCTTCTTCTCCAGAGTCAGAACCACTTTCTTCCTCTTCTCAGGTGGTGGGGCCATCATCACACACATGATGAAGAAGGTGAAGAGCAGCATCAAGCACTGTAGGAGGTAGGGTATCACCACAAAAGCAATCACTTCGGCCGCCATTGTTGGAGCTGTTCACGAGGCAGCAACTGAGTGGGAAGTGGGACCGACAAACAGGCGCCACGCACGTAAACACAGCCGATCGGCGCGCGCAGGAAATTCAGCCTGACATGGTCCAAAAAATTCAAATTTTTTTCCCGAATTTTTTCTAAATTGGGGGCATTTTGGGGGTTGGGCAGCCCACGATATCCGAGTAGTGGGGGTGTCCGAGTATTGGACATCCAAATAATAGAGGGATTACTGTATATATATATATATACACAATATATATATATATATATATATATATATATATACAGTACTGTATATTTATATATATACAGAAGAAATGATAAACCATTGGCTGAGAGCATAGAACTCTTATTGGTTGTCTTGTTGAGAATAGGCTCAAAGACCTGAGATACAAGAGGTTCAGGTTAATTGGATGATAATTAGAAGGTTTGGAACTGTCACCTGTCTGTGAGAGGGTGGATGGGGACAAATTTCCAGCAAGAAGGAATGATATAATATTCTGCCATTAACCCTTCCACGCCTGGCTATTTATGATACCATTTTTCACTCACTACAGGATTTTTTCCCAAAATGGCTTATTTTCAAACCATAATATCTCGGAAACTATAGCAGTTAGGAAAACAAATTAAAGGCCATACAGTATTACCCACCAACTCTTCTTGTAATTGAAAGTATCCCCAGGTCTGTTGGTTGTCGCGTCGATGAATAATGACATAATGAAAAGTAATTTTTGGTGCAAGAGGTAGGCAGTATTTGTTCGTTGGCGCACAGCCTCAATTTTGGCTTCACTCTCAATGTGATTAATCCTTCATTCTAGATAAACCAGACACAGAGGTATCCAAAGCACGCCCTGTGGCACCATCACTGAGTCCTTTCCTCGTATCCTTGCAAAGAGGCTTGGGAGGGGTGGATGAGGCAAAAGTCCAGGTGAGACGGGAGGAGAATTGGATGAGAAGAGTTAAGATAAAATCGTTTTACACCTTGCAAAGTTACAGTGATGGCTGAGGTATGCTTGGCTCAGTTGGCGGGAGTACCTTCCTAGCTTTTGGTGACAATATCAAATGGCGGCCACTTCAAACTGTGGTGCAAAAACAAGTGTGGTTCCAGCCGACACCTGGCGCTGCCCGGTCACCGATTTCTTGACAGTTCTGACCAGCACCTGGCTGTTAGGGTTTAAAGCACCTCTGTTGTGTGGGGCATGAACCCACCTCACCACTGGAAGTCTAAAAGGTGCTTTAAGGCCATGCATGTTATAGACGTGCAGTGATGTGGTGAATTTCAACCCCACACAGTGGAAGTGCTTCATTGGCCTGATGTTATCGTCATCCCGTCATTTCAGATTACAGGAAAGGAGGATACCAGCTCACAGATAAAGTGAGAGTTTACTTAGGCAGGGTCTCAGCCTGGAAGCTTAGTTCAAGATGACAGGAAGGACCCTGTCAGGACTGTCTGCCTTATCTGTACAATACTGAGGGTAGAAAGTACATCAATGGAAGAAATTTTGAGGAAGTCAGAAGCATAGGGAGATGGAGGAACATCTCCAGAATCATCCAAAGTTGAGTAGAGGCAGACTTTTCAAGGAAGAATTCAGCTTCATCAGAGAAGTAAATGGTTACAGAGCCATCTGAGTAAAGAAGAGAATGAAGTTTTATTATTAAAGAAGGTTTTGACAAGTACCCAAGTTGTATTATTAAAGAGGTTTTGACAAGTACCCAAAGAAGAGGGAAGAGTTTGTATAAGTTCATTACTCTTATAATGGATGAAGATGTTTATAGCAGTGCAGAGAACAAATTTGTACTATATATTTCTGGAGAGAAATGTATAGTACTTCTGATTCAGGGGTAACACATTTTTGAAGGATGTCACAAGCTTCAGCACCATAATGTCAGAGATACCACTCCTTGGGAAGATTCACAGGCCATACTGGAGTAACAGGACTGTTTATTAAAGTAAAGGTGTGACTGTGGGGGGGGGGAGAATGACAGAGAGAACACAACATAAGAAAGAGGTATTGGAGCTCACTTTAAGGTAATCAGGGACAAGGGTTAGGGTATTGCACAAGCTGCTGTAGGTTTTTAAGCTTAGGAAATGTGTAGGCCTGGTCACCAGCCGGATCAGTAAAATGGAAAGGAGCTGTATCAGTGGAAATCAAAAAATTGTCATAGATATGGGAGGAGGTGATGAAAGGAACTTCTTGTAATACTGAAGAAACACACACACACACACACACACACACACACACACACACACACACACACCTAAAGACTGGAAAGGAGTAAGTATTGTGCCAATCGTCAAGGGAGGAGATAGGGAAGAACCACTCATTTACAGACCTGTATCACTTACTAGTTTGTTTCGTTTCGTTTCGTTTTTGAAGGCTCCAACATGATTGCATGCGTCGGCCTTGGTCACCTAATGGCGGCTCTCCACGCTGCTCGATCCCTGGCAGCCTCCCTGTTCAGTCCCTTAACCCTTAAGTCACACTTAATGACCTCGTCCCATGTCTTTCTCGGTCTACCCCTCCCAATCTCTCCCCCAATATTAACACCTCTCACCCTCTGTACCCAATTATCATCCCTCATCCTCTCCACATGTCCAAACCACCTCAGCCTACCTCTCCTCATCACAACACCAATACACTCCAGTCCCATCGTACCTCTCAACTCTTCCATTGTAAACCCAGCCCCCCCAGGCCTTGCACGCAGGGACGCACTGCACATCCACCTAATCATTGTCATTTCTGTACGTTTAAACCTGCGAATATCCTCATCCTTTACTGCCCAGGTCTCACTACCATACAGCATCACACTCCTAACACATGCTGCATACAAAGACCCCTTAGCACGTAAGGAGAGTCCTCTCAATGTCAGGAGAGGCAACAGCTCCCTGAACTTCTTCCAACCACTTCTCACCCTAGCAACCGAGCTAACTCCTGCCCCACCTCCAGCACATAACATGTCTCCCAAATAACAAAACTCCTCCACACACTCAAGAGACTCACCTGCAAGTTCAACCCTCTCACGTCTAACAATCTCCACCTGCTCTCCCCGACACGCCACACACATGAAATCAGCATCATCTTGCAGTCTACCTCTAATACCACTACATCTCTTGTGCACCCATTTATCACAAACACTACACAAGATGGAATTACTTCCCACACCCTTCCGGCAAACTGCACATGGCCACTCTCCCCCTCCTCTGATTGTACTGCCACCAATCCTAGTTATCATCACTTGTTTTATCTGCATTTACCCTTAAGCCCTTGTACCCGATACCATCTCTCTACTTCTTAAATCTTTCCTCAGCCTCCTTTTCATTCTCTGCAGTCAACACCAAATCATCAGCATACAACATCTCCCATGGGAGTCCATCTCTGAAGTCACGTGAGAGGGCTTCAAGCACCATGATAAACAACAAGGGACTCAAAACTGACCCCTGATGCACACCAACATTCACGGAAAACTCATCACTCAAAGCTCCATTCACTCTTACCTGGGTGCGAGCACCCATGTACATGGCCATAACCACCCTAACCAGCCACTCTTCCAACCCTAGCTTTCTCATTGCCCACTTCACCACCTCTCTAGGGACTCTGTCAAAGGCCTTTTCCAAATCAACAAAAACAAAATACAATTCCCTTTTCTTTCCAATATATTTTTCCTGAAGCTGTCAAACAATGAATATGGCATCAGTGGTCCCCCTGCCTTTCATAAACCCAAACTGCAGCTCATCGATATTCACTCTTTCTCTAATCATACCTTCTAGAACTCTCTCCATTACTTTCATTATCTGATCTAAGAGCTTTATACCTCTGTAATTTCCCCTTTCCAGGGCATCACCCTTCCCTTTGTACACATTTACAATTACACTCTTCATCCAATCATCTGGGACAACACATTCATATATAATCATGTTTATCAGGTCAGTGACTAACCTCACCCCAGTATCTCCTGAAGCCTTCAACATTTCGGCAGCCAACCCAGACACACCTGCCGCCTTCCCCACCCGCATCCTGCCCATTGCCTGACTCACAGTAGCAGTGTCAATCAAAGGCCAAGGGCCAAACACTGGATCAGCTGGCTCCAAACCTTCCCTATCCCAATCAAACTCCTCATTCAACAACCGGCTATAATGCTCTCTCCATGCATCTTTAATATCCTCACTGTTCGCCACTACCCTTCCATCATCATTCTTCACACACTGCTCACCTACAATGTCCCGATTATCCCTCTTCACCTGATTTGCCACCCTAAAAATCATATTTTTCCTTTCTCCATGATTGAGATTATCAAGTAAAAGTTACTGTGACTCAGACTTCGCCCTGTATACCTCTCTTCTAGCCCTGTGCTTGGCAACCAAGTACTCCTCCCTGTTACCACCCTTCTTCCATTCCCGGAAAAGCCTTCTTTTCTGCTTAACTGCAGCTTCTACACCCTCATCCCACCACCAAGTTACTTTATGTCTTGGTGGGCCTCTTGTCCAACCGCATATTGCATCGGTAACTCTCAAGAGGTTGTTCTTAAGGGCTCTATACTGTTCATTAACGCCTCTATCTACGGCTTCCTGTTGAGCCATCACTCTCCTCATCTCACTATAAAAGGTATCCCTTACTGATTGGTTTCCCAGCTTCCATATTTTCCTCGTAGGTACATATGTCCTCCTTCTCGTCGCTCGTTCCTTAAGCACCATGTCACAAATCAACAGTTTGTGCTGCTGCACACACTCCTCGCTTCCTATAACTTTAACATCCCTCACTAATCTCCTATCAACCCTCCTGACCAGAAAATAATCTGTCTGACTACTATTTCCCCCGGACTCGTACGTAATCAACTGGCTCATTCTTTTCCTAAAATGTGTGTTGCACACAATCATGTCTATAGCCTCCCCAAACTCGAGTATTCTTTCCCCTTCCGCATTCCTCACACCATATGCACATCCTCCATGGATTCCCTCATAACCTTGAGCTGCTTCACCCACATGACCATTTAAATCTTCTCCCAGAACCACTACCTCATCATCACCCATACCACGTACTACACGTATTAAATCATCCCAAAATCTGTCCTTCTCTACGTCATCCAATCCTACCTGTGGAGCATATGCCGATATAACTGAAATAATTTTCCGCCCGATCAAAAGTTTCACTACTAATATCCTATCACTTACTCTCATAACATTCATGACATATTCCACCCATTTCTCTGCAACCAACACACCCACACCCTCATATCCTTCAGTTCCCCCCTGCCAAAACAACTTATAGTAGCAATCCTTCCCAACAATCTTTCTGGCTGATCCACCCCTGTACCAGACTTCCTGCAAACATGCCACATCCACCCACCTCCTACTGAATGCCTTAACGACTTCCCCCGCTCTTCCTCTTAAACTTCCCACATTCCACGAACCCACCCTAAACCCCCTGGGTGATTTGCTGTCCTCAGTTTGTAAAATCTGAGAAAATTATTAGAAAAAGATGGATAAAGTATTTAGAAGAAAATTAAGTGATAACACCAAGACAGTTTGGTTTTAGGGAAGGAAGATCATGTTACTAAGCTATTAAGTTTCAACAGTGGGGTAATAGATGTTATACAAGAAAGAGAGGGATGGGCAGATTGTGTGTATCTTGATCTGAAGAAAGCATTTGACAGGGTGCCCTATAGGAGACTGCTGTGGAAGGTGAAGACATTTGGAGGGTTGCATGGGAAACTATTAAAGTGGATGGGAGATTATTTGATAGGAGGGCAGACGAGAACAGTGATAAGAGACAAGATTTCACAGTGGAGAAATGTGACTATTGGGGTACCTAGGGTTCTGTCTTGCCCCCTATAATGTTCCTGATATATGTAAATGATTTGCCAGAGGGTTTGAATAGTTTGCAGATGATGCTAAAATTATGAAACATATTAAATGTATTGATAGTTGTAAAAAACTGCAAGAGGACTTGGACAAACTCCACAGTTGGAGCCAGACTTGGAAAATGGATTTTAATGCCAAGAAGTGTCATGTATTAGAAATGGGAATAAGTGAAAAAAGACCACACTGGATGTATAAAATGGGCAATGAGATAATTAGTAAAAGAAGGGATGAGAAAGGCTTGGGAGTGATTATTCAAGATTACTTGTCACCAGAAAAGCATATAAACAAAATCATTGGAGGAACTTATAAATCGATTACTGACTAACATGAGAGTGGCTTTTAATTATATGGATGAGGAAATGTTGAGGGAGTTGATAGTGACCATGATAAGACCAAGACTAGGGTATGCGGCTGTGGTATGGTCAGCTCATTTGAAGAAGCATATTGATAAACTAGAGAGGGTTCATCGGATGGCAACGAGGCTGAGGAAATGTTGAGGGAGTTGATAGTGACCATGATAAGACCAAGACTAGGGTATGCGGCTGTGGTGTGGTCAGCTCATTTGAAGAAGCATATTGATAAACTAGAGAGGGTTCATCGGATGGCAACGAGGATGATACCATGTTTAACCCGCTGAGTTCCATCGACGTACAGTGTACGTCGCTCCTTTTTTCTGCGGACAGACCCAACGACGTACATCGTACGTCACGCAATTGCAAGGCCCATTGTGTGTTCATTTTTCAACATTCGCGGGTGATCTTTGGTAGGCATATGTGGGAAACCTTCCTCTACCTGCTGTCAAGCGGGGATACTGCCTGGCCCCTCCTAACTCCCCCTCCCCCCCTCCCCCCACACTGGGCAATTCACCTGTTAGCAGCATCCTAGCCAGTAAAGGTATGTTGCCCCACGGTCTCTCTAATGACGAAATTCACGGTGAAAGTGATTCCTGAGGTGGAGGACAAAGAAACAAAGAAGCTAGAGGTAGAAACAAACTGAAGTGATGAGGTGGTAATGTCATAAAGGAAGGTGCCATATACTGGGGTTTTGGGTAAGTGAACAATGCTTATAAACGCCTATATTATTGTGTGAAAACCATTATAGACTTTTACTACACATAAATTCGTACCAAATAAATGAAATACGTAATTTAAAGTGGCTTGAATTAGTCAACCCTTCCATAGTTCGTTTTCTTAGCCAGGTACCCTGAAAAAGAAGGAAAACGTAAGGTTGAGTGACACCTGTATCAATATTTTTTTACCTCAGGATCGCGATTTCACTATGAATTTTCGATGTTTCTCACCAAAAACGAAGGTTTCAGCCAAAAAACAAAAAGTCGAAAATCGGTCGGGATCTGGGGGTAGGCTGGGTAAAAAACCAGTCGGGACTCGGCGGGTTAAGGGAACTCACCTACGAGGAGATACTGGAAAAACTGAAGTTACCAACACTGCGCAAGAGAAGAAAAAGAGGTGACTTGATCCTGATATTTAGAAATGTAAGAGAATTGGAATGGGTGGATAGACAGGATCTTTTTTTGTTGGATGATGGACGAACAAGAGGTCATGGCTTCAAGTTGAGGAAAAGTAGATGTCGTAATGGTCTCAAAAGGTTCAGTTTCCCGAACTGAAGCATAAGTACAGTATTTGGAATGACTTAGATGAAGAGGCAGTGCAGGTGAAAAATGTTCATGTATTTAAAACTAGATTAGATAAATGTAGATATGGAGAGAGGACAACATGAGCTTAGCTCAATTCCTGTATACTACAAATAGGTAAATACATGTAAGTAAATACACACATGCACATACACATGTGCACACACACACACACACACACAGTAATAAACTGACCTAAATCATCGAAATATTTTTGAAAAGTGCTTCAACAGAGAAACTTGCCCCCCCCAAAAAAAAAAAAAGAAAAAAAAATGTGCAGAAACTAGAGAAACCATATTTAGGAAAATTATAAGCATAGGGAGTAGTGATGCCAGCAGTCTTTCAGCATTAGTGTTAAGAAAAGTACACTAAGACTGAGCCTTGGTAATCAGGCAGGAAGGCACAGGGAGGTCTTCAGAATTTCTGGGTGGTTTAAGGTGGTCCTTTTGACCCTACTGTGCCTGGGAGTAGTTGTGACTTAAGTGAATAAGTCATGTTCTTAGATGCCATAACTGAAATGGAGGAAAGAAAAAATATAAAAAAAACTTTGTTGTACCAGACTGGAGTTGAGCTCAAACAGTGAGGGACTTTCAGGTGTTGTCTGCTACCTAGCTGGTGAGTCCTAACTTGGTCCTAGACCTGAAAAAGTAACATAACCAGTGTGACTATTCTGTATCTCTGAATAAACTTACAAGAGATAGCAACACTATAGACCATTAAAGTCACTAAAATACTCTGATAAAAATTATCACACCCATGAATGAATACTTATGACTGGCTAGATTGCATATGCGTACATTGAGCTTCCATCCGGCAGTCCCTTACACACAGTCATTTTGTTGTGTTACTGATGATTTCAGTGCAGTTGGCTTTCATATCTACATTCGTATTGTCTTTTTTAGGAAGAATAGTGCTTTCTTGAAGCTTGTCATAGCCTTAGTTTTCTGAAATTTAATATATGCCAAATACTGCCACTTGACATCTGTTTCCATATGTCACAGGCAACCGTCCCCATGGTGGGATAAGACATAGCTCACTTTTCTCTAGCTCTCAGTGAAGGCGGATGTGCATATGGTCCATTTACTAGACCGTTGTGGCGATTAACCAAGGTTTTGAAGTCCAATATTTGCATGATTTGTATGATGTACCTTGATTTATACAATGAGGAAAAAAAAAAGACAATTACAAGTTAGCCTAGAGCGTGTGCTGCTATATGAGCTTGATTGAACTACTGTACTTCCTTCACAGAGGGGAGGCGGTAGCTCGATCGGTAGAGAGTTGGCTTGCGGTCCCGTGGGACCCAGGTTCGAATCCTCGTTGGTGCAGGGAACAGTTTAAGGATTTGAATTTCATTAAATCAGGCTTTACTGATCTACCAGAAGACCCGCCGACATGTCGTAAAAATGACCCCGCTAATACCAATACACCAGTCCTGTATGAGACAGCCCTAGCATGTATTCAATATGGACAGTGGGTGTTAGCGCCGAAGTGGTGACATGTAGATTGTAGGAGGACGACTGGGCCTTGATAGCAGGCTGTGAAGCCTATGCCCAGAGTCGGACACATAAAACAAAAAAAAAAAAAAAAAAAAAAAAAAAAAATCATTTTATTCTTTATTCTGACGACTTTGTTCAGCTCAGGGGAGACTGAATTGGATGATGGTACAGCTTTATTAAACCCCTTCAGTTTGAGTATTCAAAATGGTAAAATCATTTGGCAGCAAGAACATAACATTGGACTGAAAAAGTTAGGCTTCTGACATCATTTTCTCGTTCAGAGGCCCAGAGGCTTACCTGATCATCATTTGGTACATGTTTTGTGATTTATTTTACCATCCCTTCCAAAAATTGAAGGTACAGTATATGATTCTAAATGGCACTGGAGTCTTGGTACGGCTTCTGTATATATTACACTTACTGTACTTATCCTCTTGTACATCAAATAATTCAAACTGTCAGTTTTAAAATATACAGTACATACATTTTTTCTTCAGTTTTCATATTTTAAATAAACATTACAGTGGCAACTTTTTGCCAAGATGGCTGTTAAGTGCAAGGTATTATACAATTAAAATTCGGCCAGGTAATGTAATTTCGTCATAAATACAGATCAAAGGGTAGTCTAGTGGCAAAGTTATAACACTAGTAATAAAAGTAACTAGGCGTTTTTCATTCTGGAGCATCAGTTCAAGCCATTAATTACCTTTGTACATCAGTTGATAAATCTCTCTCTCTCTCTCTCTCTCTCTCTCTCTCTCTCTCTTTCTTTCTTTCTTTCTTTCTTTCTTTCTTTCTTTCTCTTTGTGAGCGGGTATTGAATCATGATGTTACTAGGATAGGATATTGATAATAATGAAGGCTGATAAACAGTCCCTGACTTGATTCAGCAGTGTCTGACTTTGAGTTATCATGTTTAATCTCTTTAATTCAGTATAGTTCATTCTCAAACATTAACAGGATGGACGAAACATTCACCGCTCAGACCTTTGGTAAACAAGCATGGTCTGTTCTATTCAGGACTGTCCCTCTAATACGCATGCACGAGTCTCGTGGCGATATGTGAAATGCTTAAATTTACAAAATATTAAATTTCAGATAACACAAGGACTGTCTGTGTGAAAATTGATGTTAACAGTGTATAATAGGCAGGCCTTAATATATATAAGAGATTAACTACAATGTCTAGCAGATAAAATTTATGCAAGGTGTAGTTGTGACAGCCTGACTCTTCGGGAGTCTGCAATCATAAATTCTAATATTATGAAAATAAAAGAGATTCTTATTGGTTATGATTTTTCTGAGTAATATTTTAGTAATTTCAATGGCATATGCCATTACTATATATCACAGTTAGACACTGAAGTGCAAATAATCCATGGCTATTACAAGCATGGCAACCAGCAACAGATTAGTGTAGGACGAAGTTTGGAATGACTCAGCAATCTGAAAGTCCCCCATTGGAGTACTGGTAGGCCAGTGTGTTACAAGCCTGACTCATATCTGTTTTCCACATCATTGTAAATAAATACTGTGCAGTACATGTTTAAACATGTAATTATTTCAGGACCATTGATTTTACAGGCTAAAATCTCAGATACCGGACATCAAGAGTTCGTTACAAATAGTAAAGGAGATGAAGACAAGGAAGGACACAGCAGAGGAGATAGAGACACGCTTCCTCTTGTCTGATCAGGTGTATATGCGAGCCAAAATTCCTCCTACTGATCGTGTCTGTCTCTGGCTTGGGGTAAGTATTTCATGGCAGGTATCTAAGTACAATTGCTGACCCAACATTGCCCCTTTTATTTGTCAGTTTGATACCATCCTGCATCTTTGTTTATGAACCTCTTGGCAATGGTATGCCCTGTCAGAAGGTTTGTGCCTGACTGCCTGTGCAGAAAAATTTTGGAAAACTTAATCCTTTGAGTTTAAAAGTCTTCACCAAAGTAGTCAATATCCAGCATTTTTTTTTTTTTCCCATAAGTCAGTCAGTTCTGCTTACCAATAAAAGAAATGGAAATCCATAAATGGCTCCTACCCCCCTTCCTGCAAAGTGATGAAGATATTGTTTTGGGTACTGAAATGTGGTGGCTGAGGAGCACACAGGTGGTCAGAATATCTCCACCACCTCCTATATTTATGTCCTTAGACTCATATTCATTATTATTATTTTTTTTTTTATGCTCTTACACTTTTTAAGAACATAATGTATATGGAGCCCAAACAACTGGAAGGGTTACTGTTTATTTACACAGTCAGCCCTCATTTTTTACCATTAATGTATCCATAAACTCTTCCATGCAAATTGAATCACACAAAATGTTCCATAAGAACCATTGTTACTAGGCTGTTGTGGGGGAGGAAATTTAAAAAAAAACAAATCCCAGTCCCCATTTTGGCTCTTTTTGAAAAATATACCCCTACCAAACACATGTACAATATAAGAACATATCTGTACTGATTATCATTAGGCATAAGAAGTTGTAAATACACAGGAATAAACATCATAAGCAGTACCCACCTCAGACACTTGGGGGAATCTTTTAAATAGGGTGAAGGGTATCAGTATAAGGAACAAAAACATAGTCATCTTTGATGTCACTCTCTCTACACGAATGTCCCCACAGACAAGGCTATTCAGCTATGATGAGAACACATCACCACCATAGAAAAACTAAGTCTTCCCCTGCCCCAAAGTGGTTTTGTTGATCTAGTGCTGTTTGTAAACTTTAAGTTTGGTGATAAGTTTTACAAGCAGAAATTTGGTATGGCAGTGAGTTCCCCCATTAGGTGCATTGTTAGCAAACCCTCTCATGGATTTTTTAAGGTAAGCCCCTTCACCAACATACTCCCTAACAACGTGACATGGCTAAGATACACGGGTGTTATAGTAATAATGGTACCAAGACGCTTCCTCCAGGACAAGGTTATAAATATAGAACACAGAATCCAGTTTATCCTGGAGGTGAAGGACAACTCACTCTCCTTCCTAGACACCTTAGTGATCAAGCAGGGTAATATATTCAGAGTGTATAGGAAGCAGGGTAATATATTTAGAGTGTATAGGAAACCAGTAAACAAGGACAACCTTTTACACTACTGTTCCCATCATGACAAGAAAACAAAATGAGGCGTTCTGATAGGATTTTACCTAAGAGCAATGAGAATATGTAGTGAAGAATTCTTGAAAGAGGAATGTAATTACATTAATGATACATTTTCGAGGTTGAAGTTTCCCTAAAGTTTAATTCTTAACCCCTGCTGGGCTGATTTTCTTTTGTTAAGTACTGTAGTTTACCCCTCCTGAGCCAGTGTTCTATAAACATTGTAATCTGTACTTCAAATTGGGCTTGCACCGTGGCCTATGCAGACCTTCTTTGTGCTGCACATGAGGTCTGCAGCTTGGCCAGGGTTAGATGTTGGAAGAAAGCTTTGCAAATCATGAATAGTGTCGGGGAGAAAAACAAATCTGACAGGCGAGCCATCTTGATTACTGGGAAGACTGCCACTGCTCTCTTGGGAATACTTAGGCCTAACAGTACTGAAGTAGTTTGCCAAACAAGTTTGATCATAAGAGATATGACCAGAAATACTGACAGAAAGAATGAGATTATGACCAAAATATATGTAATCCCATGTAATTATAACAGTGTATATATTGATGAAACATCTTGGGATTGGGACACAAGAATACGTACGTTAATTCGTTTATTTTTGAAGGCTTCAACATGCCCGCATGTGTCGGCCTTGGTCACCCAATGGTGGCAGTCCAAGCTGCTCGATCTGTGGCAGCTTCCCTGTTCAGTCCCTTATCCCTGATGTCACACTCAATGATCTCGTCACAGGTCTTTTTTGGTCTAGCTCTCGCAACCCTACCTCTAACATTAAGACTTCTCACTTTCTACCCAGTTATCATCCCCCATCCTCTCCACACACCCAAACCATCTCAATTTACTTCTCCTTATCACAACTCCAATACACTCCAGTCCCATCCTACCCCTCAGCTCTTCCATCGTAAACCTAGCCCCCCTAGGCCTCACACTCAGTTACGCAGTGCACATCCATCTAATCATTGTCATTTCTGTATGTGTGAGCCTGCAAATATCCTCTTCCTTTACTGCCCAAGTCTCACTACCATACAGCATTACACTCCTAACATATGCTGTTTACAAAGATCCCTTAGCTCGAAGGGAGAGCCCTCTCAGTGTCAGGAGAAGCAGCAGGTCCCTGAACTTCTTCCAACCGTTCCTCACTCTAGCCACAGAACTAGCTCCAGCCCCACCTCCAGCACATAACATGTCTCCCAAATAACAGAACTCTTCCACACACTCTACTCACCAGCAATTTCAGTCCTTTCTTGCCTGACAGTCTCCACCTGCTCTCCCCGATACACTGCACACAAGAAATCAGCATTATCTCGTCTACTTCTAATACCACTACATCTCTTATGCACCCACTTATCACAGACACTGCACAAGATGGAATTACAGTACTTCCCATGCCCTTGTGGCAAATTGCACATGGCGACTCTCCCTCTTCTTTGACTGTACCGCCACCAGCCCTAGATACAGTCACTTTAGTTTTATCTGCATTTACTCTTAATCCCTTGTGCCCCATACCATATCTCCACATCCTAATACACAGACACACACACATATGTGCTGGACGTATGAACAGTGAAAATACAGTAGTGTGTGCTTTGTCCACCGGAATGAAGATAACCATCAGATGAACCTGAGAAACGATAAACTAATCATAAAAGTACCGCACAAGATAAGGAGACATTCTGGAAGCAGAGACATAATAAAATAAAATAATGATATGTTTAGGTTAGCGCTGCCACTTATCAAATTATCAAGAGACTGGAAAGCACCATCATATAGCTAAACTTAACCTTGGCCAGTTAACTACCACAGCTATCTTCATCTCCCATGTGTAAATACATTATTATGGTAATTTTGACGCATATACAGTGTGTCCTTGCATCCCCTGTCGTAAATCTAGTAGTACAGTCAACTTTATATGTACTCCTAATATGGTCAGTTGTCCTACTCCCCCATTAGTACATTTTTCTATGTTTATATATTTATCCATGTGCACCTATGTATATATGAATATTTTTGTAAATATCGGGGTATTTATGTCTTTGCTATCTTGCTTTTATATTCCTAGAACCATCCACAGGAACAGCATGGCATGGGCTATTTGGTTAGCCACGTTTGCCCTTGTTTCATTTGTTTTTTATTCATTTGTATTTATTATACGTATTGATGTATGTATAGGTATACAGGCTGTCCCCAGCTTACAAAAATAATTGGCTCTTTCATAAGTTGTTTTTTTGTAAGTATCTCTCTCTCTCTCTCTCTCTCTCTCTCTCTCTCTCACTTGTGCTCTCTCTCTCTCTCTCTCACCACCCAGATTAACCCCTACATGCTGGGGGGTTTCCGATGTCATATACTCCTCCGTACGGGGGATTTCCGTTATTTTAGAAAAAAGTACCCTTACTTCAAACCCTAATATCTGCCAAACTATAACAGCTAGAGAAAAAATTAAAGATACATAAGACTCAGCAGCTTTTTCTCTTTCAAATGAAAGTATCCCCACGTCTTTAGGTGGTCTCGTTGGTGAGTTAGGATAAGTTAAATTCAATGGGTGGCAGGAAGACGCTTGGGGCTATACACGTCAACTTGTGTTGCTCCGCGTCCAAAAACGTGATGGCTATACATGTCAACCGGTGCATTGGGGTTAAAGCCCATTATTGTCTCCACCTCTCCACTTAGCACCTACCATTCCTTGAACTTCAATTATTGCCTCACCTCCATGTCAGTGTCTTCACCTGACCCCATCCATCCTTGCTATGACTGACCACACACACACACACACACACACAATTTTTTCGTATCTGTGGATTTTTCGTAAGTCGATCCTTTGTATGTAGGGGTCTGACTGTACATGTATTGTCTTTTCTTAGTTGACCTGCTTCCATAATCTTCATCTGTATGTTTTCGTGTGTATATATGTACAATTTTAAGTATCTTTTTGAATCTGTGTATACATATATATTTTTGTAACCACAGTTGTTGTACCATCCCAGTCTGCTTAATTGACCAGACCTACCAATCACAGCAAGCAGTTGCCCTTGCAGGGCCCTCCCATGCAGTGATCTAATGTTTCCATATGACTGACAGCACCTTGCCACAGCTAGATGCGTGGATTGATGTGGAAGTTTGGTTCCTAGGAGGATACCATAATTACATCTCCACCCACTAAACAGGGGCACTGTAGTAGGCTCCATATTGCTCATAGGCTCCATATCACCTTGTTATTTGGCTCTGTGGTTACCATCCAGCATTGTAAATGGTTCTCTGAGTTGCAGGAAATCATTTGTTTTTGTCACTCAGTGTAGAGCTGCCTGAATTGGAGAGAAGAGTTCAACAGTGAGAAGGAGAAATAGGAAGAGAGGAGAATAGACACAAAAAAAGAATGATAGACATGAAGGAAATAGGCAGCACCACATCAAGTGAATGGATGATGGGTGCCCCTACCTACCACCTGTATCTAAGGTATCTGAGTATATAAATTGCTGCTATCCTTACTTTATCCTACTATGGTAGAACTGCAAATTTAGCATGGTTAAATTTTGACAGTACGTCAAGTATCTACCAGCTTGCAGTTTTTTACCACAAGCTTGCAATTTTTGAAGGGTCAAGCCTGGAGTCAGATTCAAAATGTGTCTAGTCTGGCTACATAGAGTAGAACCAAAAAAATATAGCCAGTGATCAAAGTGTAAACACAGGTCACTGTGAAAGATCATCTGATGAAAAGATCTTGGTCATATTTGTGCTGAACTGGCCATATACAGTAAATCCTTGAGTTACATCATAAAAAGTTAGGAACTGATTCAAGATACGCTCCTATGGTATTTACGTTGGAATTCGCCATTCAAAATTGATTAAGTAAGGAAATGATAGAAAAATCATATAAGATGAGCTGCACATTAATGGCTTGTATTTTGCAAATTTAATACAGTACCGTACAGTAACATTAAAATTGAGTAAAATAAAGACACTGATTGAATGGTTGTGCAGGTACCAGCTGTGTATATTCTGTGTATCCTTTCTGTTAGAAATGAACCTGGCAACTGCGGCATTAGGTTTTCTGGTCTATCCCCCCATGTGCAGAAAAAACAGGGAAAAAAATTCTCAAAAATAATTTTTGCTCGTATGATTGGATAATGGATGGATGAATGAAATGAAAGAGTGCATGAAAAAGTACAGTATAGGAAAACAGATGAGTCCATTATTTACCTTAGTTCAGCCATGGTGAAGTGGGAGAAATATGTAGTGCACCTGTTTCTAAAAAGCTTCCTTATGTGATGTACGTTGCAGCTACAAGTTTTCCATCATATGATCTACGTCGCAGCTATCAGGTTAAGAATGAGTCATGATCTAGCTGCTCCCAAAACATCATGTGAATAGCTGTGTCGTATATTTCAAATTACATTTTATATTGGCAGTAGAGCATTGAAAATGATTGAAATGACAAGTGAATAGCTATGCAAGTACCAGCTGTGTTCATTCTGTGCATTTCCTTTTACGACAAAATTTTACATGCTGTAGGACACGATTGCGATCAAATGATCCTAACCTAGTGGATAATGCTGCCTCCCTTCACACCTGATTCCTTCCTCCTCCCCTCCCTCCCTGTTCCCCCACCCCCACCCACATTGTATGTACAGTATTGGGGTATATAAGCAGGTATTCTGGATACATGATTTAGTAACTTGACAGAGCTTAAAGATGAAGGAAGAAGTAAGCAGCACTACATCAAGTGATCAACATCCACTCACTTGATGTAGTGCTGCTTACTTCATCTTTCACCTTTATCATTCTTTTTTTGTGTCTGCCCTCCTCTCTTCCTATTTCTTCCACCTTTCGTGTCACTTTATATTACTCTTCTTTCCATTTCAAGTGGCTTTAATTAGATTGACAAGCCTAATGGTTTCCTGTAAGCCGGGAAACCATTTACAACACTGGGTGGTAAGCATATAACTAACCCGTACGTGTTCTCTACATGATAGCAGATGGGTTTGCGGAGGGTTAGTGCCTCTCCCTGTAAAACAACTAACTCAAAGACAAATGGCCACCCCTTATTGGATCATGGCGTCTGGCTGTTAACCACTTAACCTCTTGAGCCGTGGGCCGTCAGTTGGGTGGCTCTGTTTTCTTTTTAATCAGCCAGGGCCTTCAAAATATAAATGTATATGAAAAAATGTTGGAGAGTCCTGAGTGCTATTTATATCACCCAGGCTAGTTTGGGCCTATATTTTAAAAAAATAAGTCAGAGCGCCAATTGCCACTGGCTGGAAGTGCCAGGATTGCCTCACACAACCCCGCGGTTTAGGAGTTAATAAATAGCTACATACTGTAGATAGACAAAGCTCAGCAGAGTGAATTGTTGTTAATCACTAAAGACCCACACGTCCTTAGGTGTTTTTTTAGTAACATGTCGTTGACATTATTGCCATATAGTTGCTGTATTCCGCTTTGTTTCTTACGAAGTGGAATCTTAGGTTAGGTCATGTCCATACATCCTTTTATCTATTCCACACTGTATCTCAGAAACCAATTGTTGAAATTTACTTCTTTTTTTTGTATGATTCTATTACCATATAGGAGGGTGATGCCCATCTTTTCAAACTTCTGAAAAAATCCAAGGTAGGCGTTTTATTGCCAATTTTCTATTTTTGAAACTTTAAATCCTTTATATCTCCTTTACTTTAACTGATAGGATTGCAAGTTGTAATAAACTTATACTGTATAGGAAGTCATATACAGTGAGTCTTTACAAACATGTTTAATTGTTCTCCTTATGCAGTAAGGCACCAAGTTTCATGGCATTCAGATCGGCGAAATCACACTTTGGCAGCAGCCATCAAATATTCCTGTGATAGCACATTCATGACTAAAAAAAGCGCTTTCACGCCCTTCGACAGCACAAGTTTCAGATTCTTGCCACGGTGACGCCAGCGCCAACACTCTGTTTCAGCCTGTTTCCCACACGTGTTCAGTGAGTCCACAAGTTGAGTGTTACACTCTTGTGTCCTTGATTAGTAATTGACAGAAATATGTGGTAGGTGGGGGTGCTCACTATCCACTCTCTTGATGAAGTTCTTCTTTGGATGTCTGCCCTTTCCTCTCTTCCTTTCTACCTCTTCTGTCTTTCATTCCTTCCTCTTTGTTCTGCCTACGGGTGACTTTACACTCCCTCTTATGTCTTTCCTTCATTTTTTCCTCTTCCTTCTGCCCATTGGTGACTGTACATTGAGTTACAAGCCAAATGGTTTCCTGTACATCAGGAAACCATTTACTACTCTAAGTGGTAACCATATAACCAAATTATGGTGCCTGGTGGTTTAGTGAATAATTAAAGCGCTTCAGTCGGATTGAGCCAGTGCAGGTATACTAGGGGTGGTTGGGATTTATTTTTTATTTATTTATTTTTTTTTTTTTTATGCAAGGAAGAAGGAATCAAAGGCCATGTGGGCCTGCATACTGTTCCTTCCAGGAAAAAGCAAAAACAATACAAAAGAGGGCCAAATTCAAGATCCATTCATTTCGAGATGCCTGGACAATCTGCGTTTGAATGACTGGAGATCATAGGATGTAGGGAATACAGACAGAGGAAGACAGTTCCAGAGTTGACTAGTTGCATAAATGAAGGACTGGGAGTAACGGTTAACTCTTGCATTAGAGAGTTGGACAGAAAAGGGATGGAGTTTGTTGCTAGACGGGTACTACGTGCCCGTTGTAGAGGTGGAGGGATGCAAGCAGACAGTTCAGAGGAACAGTGACTGTTGAAGTAACGATAGAAGAGAGATAAAGATGCAACATTGCGGCAGAGACACAAAGGTTGATGGGAATCAGTAAGAGGAGGAGAGTTAATGAGATGAAAAGCCTTTGACTCCACCCTGTTGAGAAGAGCTGCATGTGGAGAGCCTTCCCACACATGAGAGTTGTACTTCTTACATGGGCGAATAATACCCGTGTCCAGGGTCAACAGCTGTGCAGGGGTTAAGAAAGTTCGGAGTCGGCTTGGCACACCTAATCTCTTGAAAGCAGATTTCACAAGAGATGTAATATGTTCTTTCCAAGACAAATCCTGAGAGCCTGAAACCCCAAGCATGTTCAAGGATGATGCAGGACTAAGCTGGACATTACTAAACATTAGTGGATAATCCTGAGGAAGATTTTGTCGGGTTGATAAGTGTAAGAACTGAGTTTTTGATGCATTAAAAATAACAAGATTATTTTTACCCCAATCAGAGATACGAGCCAAGTCAGACATTAGGTGTGCCATAGCCTCATCCCTTTCTTGTTGGAGTAACTGCTGAGATTGACGTTGTGGAAATCGAATGGAAAGGTGAAGGGTGGAATCATCAACATATGAGTGGATAGGGTTAGATGTACAGCTTAGCAGGTCATTGATGAATAAAAGGAAGAGAGTTGGTGATAGGACAGAGCCCTGAGGAACACCACTGTTGATAGGTCTAGGAGAAGAACAATGGCCGTTTGCAACAGCGGCTATAGAACGACCAGAAAGGAAGCTAGAGATGAAGGCCACTCAGGGATGAGTGAGGCTGGTCACTCATCTTAAATGTCAGGCCCAACTTGCCTAGCCCTGGGCTTCTGTGCTCCTCATGGGGCAACATAGGATTGGATGATGGATGGATGTCCTCATGTGCTTCAAGTGGAGCTGCAGGTGGACCAGGTGATAATGGAAATGGCACTAGAAGGCTTGAACCTGGAACACCTGGCAGTAAAGGCAAGGCCTAGTGTGATTACTGCAGGGGGGTGAAAAAATGCAAGTATGATGAGTTAAAAAATAAAACTTTGGCAGAAATAGAGAAAGGTGCTCATAACTCTGAAATATCGAAAATGTATAATGTGCCAGAGTCGACTATGCGTAGTATGAGAAAACAACCGAATGAACTAAAAGCCAATCTAGCCCTTGTGAAGAAGTATTTTCAACTAGGCGCCGGAGGTAGATGAGTGAAAACAGTGACCGAGTACATCTTAGTTATGCTAGTCATGAATATTATTTGTTACAGTAGTTGAATAGGAGGACCCAGGAAGGCATTAGGGTGTCAAGGCCCGAAATTCAAGACCAGGCCTGCCTATTTTATGATGCAGTTAAAAAGAAATGTAATGTTGTATCATCCCCAGAGTCCACTGCTTCACAGGGTTGGCCACAGAGGCTCAAAGGAAGGGCCAGAGTCAAGCATGTGTTCTGCCACGGGGAGGCACAGTCATTAATTTAATGTTACTTTATGATTTAATGTATTAATAGCAACATTTCAGGCAACTTTAGGATGTATTTAAATTAGGAAATACACTAGGGGGGTGAGTTTTCTTATAGGCCTGGTCCCTAATAGCTATTTCCCATAAGGTCAATGCCCTAACTTTGGCAGCACTTTTCACGGTCCCTGTTAGGCACAAAACCTGTAGCCTTACTGTAATTGATTTTGTTGCACTAACAAAATATAGTTAGTCATTCATCATTTTTTTCTTCAGAGTGGACTCTAGCCTCTCTGGGACTTATTTTCTCATAAAAAGTCATGTTGTTTTACCTTTCTTTCATTAAAAGTGGAATCAGATGCCTTGAGGTCTATCTGTCTGTCCATTGCCAGATGCCATAATCCCATAAGGGGTGGCCATTTGACTGAGTTATTTGTTTTACAGGGAGGGGCACTAACCCTCCACCAACCCACTTGTTGACACGTAGGGAGCACGTATGGTTTGGTTATATGGTTACCACCCAGCATTGTAAATGGTTTCTTGGCTTACAGGAAACCATTTAGCTTGTCACTCAATGTAAAGCCACCTGTAAAGGAGAGAAAAGCAATAAGAAGTGACAGGAAAGATGGGAGAAATAGGAAGAGAGGAGGGCAGGCACAGAAAAAGAATGTAAAAGGCAAAGGAAGAAGTAGGCAGCACTACATCAAGTGAGTGGATGATGGTCGCCACCACTTGCCATGAGGTACTTACCAGCAATCATGGTACTCATCTCCTAAACATGCCCTTTGAGCCTGTGGCAGGTTATTTACCCAATATCTTGGGATACAAAGTCACTACATCATCCAGGTTACCACAGTTACTCGCACATCCCCTAGGTGTTACTTCAAGTACTCATTTTACCTACGAACCCACAAAGGGTGGATGTACACATGAGTCGATTGATGCCAGTTGCACACATCAGAATTCAAACCTTGCTGGCACTAATGGGCTGGCAGCTTTGCAGTCAGTGATGCTAACCATTCAGCCTCTGTGGTTTTGTTTCATTCTCATATTATAAATCATTCATACAGAATATAGGATGGTGAGCAGAACAGGCTGACATTATTCACTATATGTATTCACTGTACTCACTTTGAAAATATCTGTTTCATTTTCTTGCCAGCCTTAACAGAAGTCCATCTTAACCCCTAACAGCTGGGTGTCACTATGGACCGATGCAGAAGAGGTGGCGGGAGGCCGCTTGGTGTCGGTAGGAACCATAATTGCATTCGCGGCACAGTTTGTAGTGGCTGCCACTTGATCTCGTCACCAAAAGCTAGGGAGAGACTCCCGTCAGCCGAGGGAAGCATACCTCAGTCGTCTCTGTGACTTTGCTAGATGTAAGACGATGGTTTGTTAACCCCACTTGTTGAATTCTCTTCCTGGCTCATGTGGACTCTAGCCTCATCCACCCCTGCCAAGCCCCTTTCCAAGGATACCAGGAAAGGACTCAGTGATAGTGCCATAGGGTGTGCCTTTGACGCCACTGTGTCTAGTTTATCTAGTAATGGAGAAGTTATCACATTGAGAGCGAAGCCAAAATCGTGGTCGTGCGCATGCGCATGAATACATCTTGCCTCGTGCACCAAATCTTACTCCTCTTCATCACATCATTACTCATTGATGCGATGACCTACAGCCCTGAGGATACTTTCATTTGCAAGAAGAGTTGTTGAGTAATGTGGTCTTTAATTTGTTTCCATAACTACTATAGTTTCTGAGTTATTAAGGTTTGAAAAAAGGCTATTTTTGGAAAAATGCCTGTTGTAAGAGAATGTCCGCACTATAAATAGCTCAGCGTTTAGGGACTAAAGGGGGTCTGCTTTGAAGAAGTTAATGTAAGTGTGTGTGTGTGCGTGTGTAAATATATATATATGTTTTGTTTTTGAAGGCTCCAACATGCTTGCATGCGTCGGCCTTGGTCACCTCATGGAGGCTCTCCACGCTGCTCGATCCCTGGCAGCCTCCCTGTTCAGTCCCTTAACCCTTAAGTCTCACTTAATGACCTCGTCCCATGTCTTTCTCGGTCTGCCCCTCCCCCAGTATTAACACCTCTCACCCTCTGTACCCAATTATCATCCCCCATCCTCTCCACATGTCCAATCCACCTCAGCCTACCTTTCCTCATCACAACACCAATACACTCCAGTCCCATCCTACCTCTCAACTCTTCCATCGTAAACCCAGCCCCCCCAGGCCTTGCACGCAGGGACACACTGCACATCCACCTAATCATTGTCATTTTTGTACGTTTAAACCTGCGGATATCCTCTTCCTTTACTGCCCAGGTCTCACTACCAAACAGCATCACATTCCTAACACATGCTGCATACAAAGACCCCTTAGCACGTAAGGAGAGTCCTCTCAATGTCAGGAGAGACAACAGCTCCCTGAACTTCTTCCAACCACTTCTCACCCTAGCAACCGAGCTGACTCCAGCCCCACCTCCGGCACATAACATGTCTCCCAAATAACGAAACTCCTCCACACACTCAAGAGACTCACCTGCAAGTTCAACCCTCTCACGCCTAACAATCTCCACCTGCTCTCCCCGACACGCCGCACACATGAAATCAGCATCATCTCGCAGTCTACCTCTAATACCACTACATCTCTTGTGCACCCACTTATCACAAACACTACACAAGATGGAATTACTTCCCACACCCTTGTGGCAAACTGAACATGGCCACTCTCCCTCTCCTCTGATTGTACTGCCACCAACCCTAGATATCATAACTTTTGTTTTATCTGCATTTACCCTTAAGCCCTTGTATCCCATACCTTCTCTCCACTTCTTAAATCTTTCCTCCGCCTCCTTTTCACTCTCTGCAATCAACACCAAATCATCAGCATACAACCTCTCCCATGGGAGTCCATCTCTGAAGTCACGTGAGAGGGCTTCAAGCACCATGATAAACAGCAAGGGACTCAAAACTGACCCCTGAATCACACCAACATTCACAGAAAACTCATCGCTCAAAGCTCCACTCACTCTTACCTGGGTGCGAGCACCCATGTACATGGCCATAACCACCCTAACCAGCCATTCTTCCAACCCTAGCTTTCTCATTGCCCACTTCACCACCTCTCTAGGGACTCTGTCAAAGGCCTTTTCCAAATCAAAAACAAAATACAATTCCCTTTTCTTTCCAATATATTTTTCCTCAAGCTGTCAAACAATGAATATGGCATCAGTGGTCCCCCTGCCTGGCATAAACCCAAACTGCATCTCATCGATATTCACTCTTTCTCTAATCATACCTTCTAGAACTCTCTCCATTACTTTCATTATCTGATCTAAGAGCTTTATACCTCTGTAATTTCCCCTTTCCAGGGCATCACCCTTTCCTTTGTACACATTTACAATTACACTCCTCAGCCAATCATCTGGGACAACACACTCATATATAATCATATTTATCAGGTCAGTGACTAACCTCACCCCAGTATCTCCTGAGGCCTTCAACATTTCGGCAGTCAACCCAGACACACCTGCCGCCTTCCCCACCCGCATCCTGCCTGTTGCCTGACTCAAAGTAGCAGCATCAATCAAAGGCCAAGGGCCAAACACTTGATCAGCGGGCTCCAAACCTTCTCTATCCCAATCAAACTTCTCATTCAACAATTGGCTATAATGCTCTCTCTGTGCATCTTTAATATCCTCACTGTTCACCACTACTCTTCCATCATCATTCTTCACACACTGCTCACCTACAATATCCCGATTATCCCTCTTCACCTGATTTGCCACCCTAAAAATCATATTTTCCCTTTCTCCATGATTTAGATTATCAAATAAAAGTCTCTGTGACTCAGACTACGCCCTGTATACCTCTCTTCTAGCCCGGCGCTTGGCAGCCAAGTACTCCTCCCTGTTACCACCATTCTTCTATTCCCGGAAAAGCCTTCTTTTCTCCTTAACTGCAGCTTCTACACCCTCATCCCACCACCAAGTTACTTTATGTCTTGGTGGGCCTCTTGTCCAACCGCATATTGCATCGGTAACTCTCAAGAGGTTGTTCTTAAGGGCTCTATACTGTTCATTAACGTCTCTATCTACGGCTTCCTGTTCAGCCACCACTCTCCTCATCTCACTATAAAAGGCATCCCTTACTGATTGGTTTCCCAGCTTCCATATTTTCCTCCTAGGTACATATGTCCTCCTTCTCGTCATTCGTTCCTTAAGCACCATGTCACAAATCAACAGTTTGTGCTGCTGCACACACTCCTCGCTTCCTATAACTTTAACATCCCTCACTAATCTCCTATCAACCCTCCTGACCAGAAAATAATCTATCTGACTACTATTTCCCCCGGACTCATACGTAATCAACCGGCTCTCTTTTCCTAAAATGTGTGTTGCACACAATCAAGTCCATAGCCTCCCCAAACTCGAGTATTCTTTCCCCTTCCGCATTCCTCACACCATACGCACATCCTCCATGGACTCCTTCATAACCTTGAGCTGCTTCACCCACATGACCATTTAAATCCCCTCCCAGAACCACTACTTCATCATCACCCATACCACTCACTACACGTATTATATCATCCCAAAATCTATCCTTCTCTGCGTCATCCAGTCCTACCTGTGAGGCATATGCCGATATAACTGAAACCAATTTCTGCCCGACCAAAATTTTCACTACTAATATCCTATCACTTACTCTCATAACATTCATGACATATTCCACCCATTTCTCTGTAACCAACACACCCACACCCCCATATCCGTCAGTTCCCCCCTGCCAAAACAACTTATAGTAGCAATTCTTCCTAACAATCTTTCTGGCTGATCCACCCCTGGACCGGACTTCCTGCAAACATGCCACATCCACCCACCTCCTACTGAAAGCCTCAACGACTTCCCCTGCTCTTCCTGTCAAACTTCCCACATTCTACTAACCCACCCTAAACCCCCTGGGTGATTTGCTGTCCTCAGGCTTGCTTTGGTGCTTGTTTTTGTAGTTCATAGTCGGTAAGATAAACGGGGGTAAACATTCCAAAGGCCCGACCCATTGAACAGACCCAGGTCCAGGCAATGGATCTGGGACCCCTAGCCCAGCAGCTTACCAGTGGCTGTGGTAGTGGCCTTGGGGCAGCCTGCCAGGACAGCTGCAGGGACACCCTCCAAGCGCAGCTTGGCACTGCAACTGCCCCGCCATTATACACCCACTGATAGGGCAGCCTCCTGGGGCGCTACTCCCAGGTTCGGGCCCCTCTCTATTGAGCGGAAGCGGCAGCCTGGGAACCGCAATGCCCTGTACCCTCTAGCACAGGTTCGAGCCCCATCTCGCCCCGGACCCATGATCTATGCCGGCGGAACCCAAGTCAAGCCTCCCCCCAAAGTCCGCCACTAGGTATTGGGGGCAAAGTTTTCTGGCCGCATGCCCTTGCTGGCGTCAACCCCTGTAACGTAGTGGGATACGTTGTGTAATATGTGGTGTAGTGCATAGGATAGTTAGAGGAAATGTTTGGGAGAGTATGCTGGTCTACTCTCCATGTTACTGTCACACTGAAAAGGTCAGCAAAGGGGGTTGGTTAGGTAGCTAGTGAAACAGGAGCTGCAGCTCTCCCTATCACCAGTATTCCCATTCCCCTCGGGAGTACTACCCTGTTCGGCCTGTGCTACAGCCTCCTCTCACTAATATATATATATATATATATATATATATATACTGTATATAATATACAGTATGTGTGTAAGTAATCCCTGTACTATTCGGACATCGTGGGCTGATGGCCAAAACTCCCAAATTGAAAAAAAAAAAAAAATCCGATTTTTTCCGACCGCATCAGTTTGAATTTCCCGCCCGCGCCTACTAGCTCCCTTCCCGCTCAGTTTCCCTCTTACTAGTTCTGTCTTAACTCCCGTGAACGGTGGATGGCTGTCCGCTCGTTTGTGGTATTTTCGTTCTTGTTTAAATAATCAAAAGTCACAGTGCTAAGGATTAAGTGTAGTTAAACACTGGATTACTGGACATGCTTCAAGAGCAGCTATGACCACTGTAAAAACCTTAGAGATGAGGGTAAACAACAATCATGGACTGTAAGTAAACATTGTCAACTGCTAAATATTTTCCATAATCACTTCTAAATCCTCATTCTCTGGTTACATTTTATTTACTTCATGCTTTGAGTCCCATATTTGAGTGCACAGGCTGTGAAAGAGGTGATTTTCTCAGTGATTACCATATCTCTTACATACATTCACTATCTAGTCAACTGGTGAACATTTTTGCCCCACACACCTCTGAATCATAATTTTTCTGGTTACATTTTATTTACTTCATGCTTTGTGTCTCATCTTTGAGTGCATAGGCTGTGAAAAGGTGATTTTCGCACTAATAATCATGTCTGCCTTGCTCACCTCAAAATCATTTTTGGGTTAAAATTAATTAATTCATGCTTTGTGCCAATTATTTATGTGAATGGGGTCTTAATCAAGTGCTATGCATGTCCAGGAGGGAGGTAGGTAGGTGGTTTTCTGATTTAGGTTAGGTTAGGTTAGGGTCAAGAATGACCGGTGCTGTTGGTGAACAGTGAACACCTTTGCCATACCTAACTCTTTTTCTGGTAACAATTTATTTATTTGATGCTTTGTATCCCATATTTTAGTGCATAAGATATGAGAAATGATGATTTTCATGGTGATAGCCACGTCCGATACTTACTTACACTAACCTGCCAACTCGTGAACACCTCAAATTCATCATTTTGGGGTTAAAATTTGATTAATTCATGCTTTGTGCCAATTATTTATGTGAATGGGGTCTTAATTAAGTGCTATGCATGTCCGGGAGGGAGGTAGGTAGGT